>ML790262.1:231003-251665 GCA_009831015.1 Picea engelmannii | reverse complement strand
TTTTTTCTCCTTAACACCATGTCGCTTTCAGGGTCTTTTTCTTCTTTTCATTGAGTTTTGTGATTAATCTATGCATCATTGGTTTGTAGTTATCAATCTATTTTTATTGTTGATTCTTAGTTCTCAATCTTCTTTATATAGCATACTCTTGGAATCATATTGTTCTTTTGCAAATATTGTAATCCTTACATTTCCTTTTTTTTCAAACTGATTGTTTCCCTTGTAAATTCTCAATTCAGTTGTTGCTAATCTTGGATTACAAGATTAAAATAATAGACAATGCTTGCTTGCCCAACCAATGTAGAAGTTGTTGATTTCTCACCATCCACACCAAAACCTTTATTACTGTCACCATTCACCTCTAAAAGGGCTTCAGAATTTCTGAGTTTTTTTCAAATAGGCTGCATGTCAGAATGTCTGAGTTTTTTCAAATAAGCTGCATGTATCAATACTAATTCTAATTTAGTACTATTGTTCGATCTCCCACATCTTCTCATGCTGCATTAATCGGGCTTTAAGCTGAATTCCTAACATCCTAGTAGTTCTTCTTCCACAATTTATGATCTTTCTAAAACATTTTCATGGTTTTGCAGCCAACCTCACAAACATAACAACACTCATCAATTATTGTGGCTTATTGAAGTCATGCCACCCTATGATGTCTGTTGTACATGCCACCCACTTCTCTGAGGCGTATTCATGAAAGTATTACTCGTCCTTGAAGAATAACTATAATTATCCTATTCGAATTTATCATTGGAGAGTATCTCTCACGTACTTAATTACCACATAACATCCATAATACTCTTGTCCAATGCACTCATTTTTTTTCTAATTCCATGCCATGGCCTATATCAAATTATAATAAATAAAACTTAAATAAAAATCAATATTTTTTTTCTTTAGCCAACTCTGATTTTTATGGATAATACTTTTATGGACTTTTATGGATAAAAAACAATATATTTTTTTTCAGCCAACTTGGATAATTTTTTTTTTTAAATTATTACTGTTTCTTTTACGGACTGTCAAAAACTGTTGATTCTCATGGACGCATTCTTAGAAATAAATTTTACAAAATGGAAATGCAGATACACTCATTGCCAGAACGAATTCTCAAAACAAATTTTACAAACGAAAATGCCACTACACTCATTTCCAGAACAAATTCTCAGAACTAAATTTTACAAAAATGAAATGCCAATACACTCATTGCCAGAACGAATTCTCAGAACTAATTTTACAATACGAAAATGCCAATACACTCATAGCCATGTTTAAAAACGCCCCCAGTCAGATATAAAGGCCCACAGTCATATATAAATGTCGACATTAAAAAAAAACGCCCATAGTCATATATAAAAACGCCCACCATAATTTATAAATTCCTAAAGCAATACAAAATGCCCACAGTAATATATAAACGCCCCCATCATTACAAAACTCCCATAGCCATATATAAAAAAACCCACCACAATTTATAAATGCCTACAACAATACAAAATGCCCACAGTAATATATAAATGCCTCCATCATTACAAAATGCCCATAACCATATATAAAAATGCCCACAGTCAGATATAAATGCCCATAGTCATATATAAATGCCCACATTAAAACAAAACGCCCACAGTCAGATATAACGCCCACCATAATTAATAAACGCCTAAAGAACACCAATAAGAAATTGCAGCCAATAGTAAGAGAATGCCAGAGCCAAGGATAACTCATCAAAAGGATTGCGGGGTTATAACAGTCTAGGCACATAAAACAACAAAAAGGAAACGGGATGATGCCAAATTTAACACATCAATCATCATCATAAGGATTCAGAACAATTTTAAACAATTTTTCTTTTATTCTTAAACAAACAAACGCACTTGCATACTTGTGGCTGATGGCGAATAACCCAAAGACATTATCCCACACTTGAGCTCCGTGCCGCTCCTGCTCGCCGACCGTCGAGACCTCACTGGTACCTCCCAGCCTACGCTAGGGGTACTCTGCTTCCCCCTTAGCCCCACGAGCTGCAAAGGGGCCACACACTATCCAGATGGTACGTCTAGCTCGCAGCTCGCCTCGCAAGGCCGATCTACCACTCCTATCTGAGCTAAGAAATCCCAACTCCCCACAAGTAATCAATCAAGTCACAAATCCGGCAACGTAACATTACGCTAACAACCGATTCCCCTCTTCCTTCTCTTCCCTTTCTTTTATAGCATTTTTTAGAACTTCCATCTTTCCCTAAATCACATTTAAATTAAGTTTTAATAAAAATCTCTAAATATTCTCCTTCACACAAGTGTCATCCATCCCCCACGTTTCTCCATTAACTATTTTCTTTAATTTATTAAATTGTCTTATTTCCCTCACCCATCTAGAGTTTCTCCTAAATTTACTCCTAGGTGTTCCCAGATTCCCTCACACGTTTAAATACTTTCCCTAAAATGAAGTTGCTAATTTAGTTCAAATTAGAAGGTTCTTAATTGCAGAATCGTTACTAAGTTGACCTCGTCTTTTACCATAACTTCTTTTCTTTCCCTTATTATATTTCCTCCATTCCTTAGTTTCCTAATTTTTTATTATTCCCTTCTTTCCCCTTTTTATTAGAGCCAAAATGACAGTTGCGCAAATTAACCTCTTTTCCTTTTTATTAATAATTTAATATCTTTTACACTTTCACAAGTTAAACAATTAAATTATTCTTTACAATTTTAAATCCACTGATTTTAATTAAATTCTTATTCTCTTCAATTTACCCCAAAATTTTTATGAAGACAAAACTATTACTTAAGTGGTTCTTAGTTTAATTTTAATTTTAATTTTTATAGGGTATTTTTCTTAAGGTTAGACAAAAATTTACCCCTAGAGAAGTTTTAGACTTAGAACTTAGATTCTAAACTGGGCGACATTATTTAGGGAAGTTGTTTCAAAAATTCTTAACGTGTTAATTGTCTTAGGGCCATCTAGGTTTGTTCCTTTTTCATCATCATCGCGACGTGCCCTTCAGGATGAACTACGTGCTCCAAGGGTGCCACTCACCTCTAGTGTTTCTTTTGCGTGACGTAACCTTCAGGATGCATCACGTTCTCTAAGGGTGCCACTCGCCTCTTGACTAATTGGTAGACATTAATAACCCCTGGAGTCAACACTCCTCCAGGTGAACTTGTGGGATACTAAGGGCTTCTAAGGAATAAGGCCCTCGCCTTATTGCGCACCCCTTAGAATCATCGTGAGAGACTGTCATAGTCTACCCTCATGACATCGTGGGTCCTCTCGAACTAGGTTATCATTAACGTAGAGTTCGAGCCACGGCAGGAGTGCTAGTAGGTTGTGGCATGGTTGCTGTCCACACCTCTCCCTCAACCTCTTTGGTAATTGTGTGTGTACCTTTACTCCATATGTGAGTCTGGTCGGCAAGCTATCATCATCATGCATCATCAACAATCGTGTCAGAACATGTCCACATCATATTATCTAATCAAATGTACTAAAATCACAGTAAACAATCAAACCCCAATAGCACAATCCCTATCTCGATCCGGAGTCCAAGGTGTTCCATCGATGCCTCTACATTCTCAAGGTCCAAAACCTTGTGCACACTCAGTAAAACCGAGTCAATAGCACCTGCCTATGTCAATGCAGAAAAACATCATGTCATTTATCATAACGCATCATAATCAAGGACAAATGTTTTAATATCATAATAGTCTGGATCACTTGCGAGCAAGTGTCCTCAAAGAATAAGTTTTCTCAGTGTGTTAGAGTGAGATGTTACATACACCCCCTCTTGGTCTAAACTTCGTCCCAAAGTTTCATAGTATAAATGCCGAAATAAATGTATCATAGTATCATAAGTCTATCTATCAAACAAAAATGGAAATTGTCGACGCATATCATATGCGTCCTCCCAGGTCGCCGAGTGCGGACTATAATTGTCCCACTGGACCTTGACCTGATCTACCATTCGACATCGTAACTGTCGAACGCGGTGATCTAAGATACGGACTGACTCAAACGTGAGTACTCCCTCGTCCGATACCTACAAGGAACTCATGTCAATCACATGTGTAGGATCACTAATATAATGTCTCAAAACATATACATGAAAAACATCGTGCATATGCCTCAAGGAATCAGGCAAGGCTAGTTGATAAGCTAATGGCCCCTTTCTCTTCATAATATCAAAAGGTCCCATGAACTTAGGAGAGAGTTTAGCTGCCTTTCCAAACTTGATTGAACTATTATGTGGTTTAACCCGCAAGAAGACTTGATCGTCGGCCTCATAACTACGGTTGAATCGATGTGCATCGACATAACTCTTCTGTCGATCATGCGCTTCTTTAATCCTTTGTCTTATGGTTTGCATTTTCTCTTCCATTTCTTGGATCGCTTCTGGTCTGACTAGGACCCTGTTGAGTACATTTTTATGCTTCCTTTTTACTCTATAAACTACACTTTTGCCTCTATAACCATCCATTTTGCCTCCATTTCATTCCATAATTTCCATAAAACATCTTATGAAAGGTATATTTATGATTCTTTAGCTTAAGAATTGAGTTTTCTAATTTTTGGCATTAAAATTGAAAATTTATCAGAAATTACAGGATTTGACTGAATCCCGTAATTGCTCCTAGGTTCGTGTACTTGCAAGACACCTGGTATAAATCTGAGACTTGGGTCGTTATCCTTGATGTACAAGGATGGATGATGAGCTATCAGCTTCAAGATCTGAGCCTTCAAGGTGTTTGATCAATGTTGGTCAAACATGACCACTTCAGCAGAAAATACCCTGTTTTAGCCTTAAATCATGGACAGTTTTGGATTTTCGTGGGATTTGGTCATATATTATGGATATGAAGGGGGAATTCGATCTTTCTAGAATATATTATGGATCTGATCATGATATTTAGGAGATTTATTAGCATTATTAGTTTTAAAACTCTTGTATAAATACTCTAAAGCATAAACTAGTATGACAACCTTGAATGTGAATGAAGAAACTTTGGAATTTGCAATCTTGATATCAGTCCTGCATTTTGTTCTTGATAATTCCTATGATATGATGATGTGAATGCTACTAGAGCTTTGTCTTAGCTGAGACAACTCAAGTGTACAAGTGAAGCATTGGAGGGCCCCCTTTGCCAAACTAGTACACTCTTCCTTTATGTTCTTTTCAAAGTAATCTTTGATACATGTTTTAGATTAGATATTGTTGTAGATGAGTTTTATTCATACATTGTTGTAGTTAGATGAATTCCATAGCTAATTCATATGCTTAATGTTTCAAATCCTTACTCATATTGTGAATAATTTCTTGAATAAGAATTCAATGTGTGGTTTGCTTTCAAGCATTAAGATAATCATGAATGTTTTTTGAGTTATTTACGCTTTTACTACTTATGATTTAAATTGATGATAGTTGTTAATGAATGAAAGAAGACAATGAATGCATCTCTTGAATAAGAGTTTTGTCATTCTAGCATTTGATAAGCCTTAGAACTAGTTCGAACATCTCTTGAATGCTTACTGTTGATACTCTTTAGGAAAACAATTGTTGATTACTGTTATGAGATCTATGAATAGGACTTCTGAATAGAATCTTAGCATCTCTTCCATATTCAGCCCTTAGAATAGGTTTTGGTTTATTCCCATTAAAGAATAAAAGTTATCTCTAAATCCATATATTTTGGATGTGCCTCTAAGTCTTACAAACACCAGATTCACAATCATTTTCACTGTAATTTACATCAGTAGATTGGAGCCTAACATTTTGGCGTTGTTGCTGGGAAAGCACATTTAGAGATAGGATTAAAAAAAACATATATACATAAAATAAAATAAAATAAACACAAAATATAATTAATTTTAAGTTATTTTTCTTTATGTCTAAACTTAGGGATGATAAAGGAATATTTTTAAAACAAACCCCCCCAAAAACTAATCAACCATCTGTAGGAGCAGAAACATCTACAACTGAAAAATATGAATCTACTACACCAACTACTGGAAAAATCACTTTGGAAGAATTAGAGGAAAAACAACATTCAGGACAAAGGTTAACTCTCATACAAGGACAAGTTCTATTGGCTCATGAAGTAAAGAAGAAACAAACACAATCAGAAATATCTTCTGTAGGAAAGAAAAAAGAAAAGAAAACTATTTTTGAACAAATAGGACAACCTCTTTTTCCAACAGAAATATTTGACTGTACAACAGAAAACTTCTTTGCAATGTCTGAAACTGATAGACAAGAAAGGGAGAGAATGGACAGGGAATTAGAAAGGAAAAGAAATGAAGAAGGAGGAAGGAAAGAACGAGAGGATAGAGAATCACATCGAGAAGAGACATGAGGAGGAGGAAATGATGAAGAGGAAGAAGAGGAACATACGCCATTTGCATTTCCTATAGTTGATACACCAACTCTTTTAGGAGATGACATAAAAATGAAGAATAATCCTCCCTCTGTTCTTCCAAATTTCTTTGGCTTGTCTACTGAAGACCCTGATGCTTTCATGTTTGAATTTGACATAGTTTGTCGAACATATGGATATACCAATGATGCTCAAAAACTTCATTTATTTCCTGCAACTTTGAAAGGATATGCATTAAAATGGTTCATGGGGTTGGGAGAAGCAACCATAGTATACTGGGATGACATGAAAAATAAATTTCTTGCTAAATATAAGCCTTATTGTATGTCCAAAGACTCTAAAGAAGATATCTTTAAAATGTCTCAAAGTGAAGATGAAAGCCTGGAAGAATATCTAGAAAACTTTCTCTATAATATGCGCAAATGTAAGTAATCTAATCTTCCTTTGGATGTCATTCATACTATCTTTTTTAAGGGGATTTCAGATGAAAATTTGGATGCTCTTAATTTAATGGGGGCAGGCGATATTTCTCACCTACCTTTCCCAAAAATTGTTGAATTATGTAAGAAATATTCAAGGGGAAGTGTTAAAAGAGGACGAGGACAAAGAGATATTGTGAAAAAGGCAACTAAATCAATTTCAAATGGTGTTACTAATCTGAATTATGGAATCTGTTTGAGAACTTTAAAACTGATATTATGAATATAGTTGGTTCATAAATTGAGACATTGAAAGATAAAAAGAAGCAAGAGGAATGAGATCAAATATTATCCATCTATTGTCCTAAATGTAGAAAAAAACATGCACCGAGAGATTGTCCCTTAGACAAAATTCAAGTCTGTGGATTATGTACAGATAACCATGCCACTAATGATTGTCCAAGATTAAAGGAATTGCAAGATACTCACATAGAAGAAGGACAAGGAATGGAATCTCTTTACTACTTAGCACCAAGGAAGCCTTGGCAACCACATTTCACAGGTATGTCTCAAAATTTTGCTCCTCAATTCTCTCAACAATTTCCTCAGAATTTTCAAAATCCTATTCAAAATTCATGGAATGCACCCATGCCTTGTCAAACTTGTCCTCCTCAGCAGAGACAAAACCAACCTCCTCAAGGTTGGCGAGGGTATGCTCAAGGAAATCTTCCATACCAACAACCATACCAACAGCCATATCAACAGCCATACCAACCTTTTCCTTATCATCAGTTCTAGCAGAATCAACCACAAAATTCATATTTTTAGTTATCACAACCTACACCACAACTAACCCAACAACAACAACTCCATCTACCATCTAACCAACCTCCACCTAGACCAACTCAATTACCATCCCAACCAATCTCCAATCCTAATAATAAAGTGGAAAAACCCATGTATAACATTGATGAAGGACCATCATACTCAATTCTTCCTCTTCAAAATATCCACTTAAGGTCTGGGAAAGTTCTACCAAAGGATTCTCCTGTTATCATAGAAAAACACATCGAAAAAGAGGAGATTCCTAGCATAGAAAAGCTACCAATATACAATCAAATCCAGAAGAGTAAAACATTAAATATCCAAACACCTCCTTTTCCAGAAAGGTTGGTTAAAGAGAAATTACCAATCTCTCTTCCTGAGTTTGATGTCTTAGATGAATTAATAAATGTCTATGTGAAAATTCCTTTACTGCAAGCTATTAAGGATATCCCAATCTATAAAAAAGAAATTAAGGAATTATGTTCAAAGAAAATTAACAAAATAAGGAAAGATCCACCAACAATTCATGTAATTGGAAATCTGGCAGGCCTAATGTCAAATACCATTTCAATTGAAAAATATGTTGACCCGGGAATTCCAATGGTAACCATAACACTCAACAATTTTTCAATCTCTAAAACATTAATTGACTTAGGAGAAGCTATAAATGTGATGATATTAGAGACAATGAGATATTTGAATCTACAAAATCTTCGACCAACCACTACGGTCCTAGAATTAGCTGATAGATCTAAAGTAGTTCCCGAAGGTATACTTGAAGATATCACAGTTTCTTTGGATTCTTGGGAGTATCCCGTAGATTTCCTGGTCCTTCAACCAAAATCTAATCTAGGAGGCCATCCATTGATCCTTGGAAGACCTTGGTTTGCCACAACGGATTCTTTCATCGGTTGTAGAACAGGGAATATGATTATCTCACATGGAACTGAAAGGAAACAAATCACACTTTAGCCTCCTGCTCAAAAACCTTCTGTAACAGATCAATTACCTTGGCTTGATGAAACAAAGCAACAACAAGAAGAAGTAATTCAACCTATTTTAAGTATTAATCAAGCCTTTGAGTTTAGGGAGGAAAATAATGAAGATCTATTAGAATATTTCATTTATGAACCAGATATCTTGGAAGAATTAAGAGGCACAAAATACATTACTGCAGATGAGATCTTAGGACAAACTTTTCAAGAAAACTGCACAATTCATTCTTTAGAGTCAACATTTAATGACATTTTTCCAGTTATCTCTATGGAAAATACTCAAAGCAAGATAATTGAAATTAGTCTTGGGAAATATTTGAATATTGGCACAAAATTTGAACCATCTCAAGAAGAACAATTGATTGCACTATTGAAGAAATATCATAAATCATTTACTTGGGAATATACTGATATGCAGGGGATTCATCCTGAAACATGCACTCATAATATCTACATAGATGATAACATAAGACCACTTTGACAACTACAATGAAGAATGAATCCAATATTGAAAGAGGTAGTCAAAGAAGAATTACAAAAAATATTAAAGGTAGGATTCATCTACCCTATCTCTGACAGTCAATGGGTTTCTCCATTAGTTGTTGTACCTAAGAAAAATGGGAAATGGAGAATCTGTGTAGACTATAGAAAATTGAAAAAATCACCACTTAGAGATCATTTTCCATTACCATTCATAGATCAAGTCTTAGATTCACTAGCTGGAAAAAAATATTTTTCCTTCCTAGATGGATTTAGTGGCTATAACCAAATCAATATAGCATTAGAGAATCAGGACAAAACTACTTTTACATGCCCTTGCGGTACATATTCTTATAAGGTATTACCTTTTGGTTTATGTAATGCTCCAGCTACTTTTCAAAGAGCAGTCCTGGCCATTTTTGTTGATTTAGTACATGAATGTGTAGAGGTATATATGGATGATTTCTATGTGCATGGTGATTCTTTTGACAAATCCTTGAAAATTTTGGAAAAAATTCTAATAAGATCCATAGAAACAAATTTGTCTCTTAGCAATGAAAAATGTTTTATGATATTAATTGAAGGAGTAGTATTAGGTCATCATATTTCATCATCAGGAATAACAGTGGATCCTGTAAAAACACAAATCATTGTAAATCTACCGGAACCAATCAACCAAAAAGATGTGAGAAGTTTTCTTGGATATGCAAGCTATTACCAAAGATTCATTAAAATTTTTAGTAAAATAGATTTGCCATTATTCAAATTACTTGAAAAAGATATACATTTTAATTGGAATATTAATTGTCAAAATGTCTTTCAGAAGCTCAAAGGCAAGCTATCAACAACACCTATATTAAGAGGGCCTAATTGGGCTTTGCCATTTCACATCTCTACAGATGCATTAGATACTGCAATAGGGGCATCATTGGGTCAAAAGGAAAATCTTATGACTTATGCTATTTACTTCATTAGCAAAAATCTAACCCTTGTAGAGTTGAATTACACAGTCACAGAGAAAGAAATGTTGGCAGTATTACAGGCTGTGAATAAATTTCATCACTACATCATTGGTTATGAAGTCTTTATCCATACAAATCATTCTGCCATAAAATATCTCATGAAAAAACCTATTACAAATGGCAAGATAACAAGATGGTTGTTATTGATGAAGGAATTCAACATCACAGTCTTGAATAGACTTGGAAAGGAAAATCAAGTAGTTGATTTCCTATCTTGATTAAAAACCTTTGGTGAGATTGTTCCTGTCTCAAATAATTTTCCCGATGAGCACCTATTTGCAATTTTAGTTATAACTCCATGGTATGCTGATATAGCCAACTATTTATCATCAGGGATGTTACCTCCATATCTCACATCCAAAGAAAAGAAAAAGATAATTAAACAAAGTGCTAGATATACAAGGATTGATGGAGATCTCTTTTATACAGGATATGACCTCATAATTATAAGATGTGTAAGACAAAATGAGATTTTAGAAATATTAAAATCTTTCCATGATGAACCTTGTGGTGGTCATTTTGCAGATAAGAGGACAACATACACAATGCTCAATTTAGGGTATTATTGGCCATCCATCTTCAAAGATTCCAAGAAATATGTCTGAAGTTGTGATAGCTACCAAAGGATGAGAAAGCCACTTCCAACCGATGAGATGTCTCTCAAACCACAAGTTCACATTGAGCCATTTGAAAAATGGGCTCTTGATTTCATTGGTCCAATAAATCCACCATCAAAAGGGAAGTAGTACATCTTAGTATGTACTGATTATGTTACAAAGTGGGTGGAAGCCAAAGCATTAGTGAGAGCTACCAAGCAGTCAGTGGTCAACGTCCTCTTTGAAGAAATATTTGTCAGATTTGGAGTACCCCGGGAGATTGTAACAAACCAAGGAGCACAGTTTACTTCTAAAATGGTGAAAGACTTAGAAAGAAAATATCAGATCAAGCATTGGAAATATACACCCTATCATCCACAAGCAAATGGATAGGTGGAATCTACTAACAAAACTTTAGAAGCAATCATGACCAAGACAGTCCAAACACATAGAAAAGATTGGTCAGACAAGATTCAAGAAGCATTATGGGCATACATAATCACCTATAAAAATAGTATTGGGTTCACTCCTTATCAGTTGGTCTATGGTAAGCAAGTTTTGTTACCTATAGAATTTCAAATTCATACTTTTAAACTAGCAGCTGATTTAGGAATAGATCTTTTCGAAGCACAAAAAGAGAGGATCATGCAATTAAATCAAATGGATGAGATGAGACAGGAAGCAATTGAACACAACACTTTGATACAACAACAAAGGGCACATTAGCATGATAAGTACATCAAGAAGAAACAATTCAAAGTAGGAGATCGAGATTTTTTATTTGATTGAAAATTCAAAGATTTCAAAGCTAAATTTACAACTCATTGGTTTGGTCCATATGAGATTGCAGAAGTATATGAAAATAGCTCAGTCAAACTACAAACAATAGACGATGAGGCAAGCTCATTCATAGTCAACAGACATAGGCTAAATATCTACAATAAGCCTGTAAACAAGGAAGACTTTATGCGGGAGATATCTCAACACAATGAGATGAAAGTGTTGGATAGACAGAATCATGTGTCTCCTTCACATTCTCCTTAAATAATAATAGTAATAATAATAAAATATATATATATAAAAAAGAAGAAAAAAAAGAGAAAAAAGAAAAAAAGGGAGTTTAGTTATGAAAATCCAGGAAACTGGCACAATATAAACTTGAATTTTGATTGGAAAACCAGGTAACATTGGCCAATCAAAATTTTTCAAAAAAATATAATAATTTTCATTATTAACTTCTAGTTTCAATTTTCAGCTTCAAAAGTTTTACAAATACTTATCTCTGACTTGAGGACAAGTCAATAAATAAGGCTGAGGGGGATAAGGTATACATTTTGAAAACCTTTCAATCCTTGTACAGATGACAACATGCATTTCAAAAAGGAATTTCATCCAACAGAGGGACCTAAGAAGAATATCAATTTCATTCAGCAGAGGGACCTGAGAAAAGTATCCATTCCATTCAGCAGAGGGAACTGAGGAAAATATCAAATCCATTCAACAAAAGGGACCTGAGAAAAATATCAATTTCATTCAGCAAGAGACCTGAGAAGAGTATCAATTCCATTCAACAGATGGACCTAAGATACTAATCAAAGTAAATACAAGAGGGAATTTATCAAAATTGAATACTTACAACAACATTCCATCTAGCTTCAATCAGGCAAACACAATGAGCAAACAAGTTAGTATATATTTTCCTTGTTAATGCTTTAAGTTTGGGAAATTCTTCATAAGCTAAGCAATGATAAATATCCTACCTTTCCTTTCCCCTACATCATATTTGCATCACACCATTTTCATATACCCTCAAAAGCATAAAAAATGGTACTCAAAGGAACCAATTTTGGTTTCCAAAGGAGTTATAAGGAAGGATCGGGTTTCAAATTCAAACACATTGATTTTTTTTGAGCTGTAAAACGCTCTGTTTCTGAAGACATAAGTTGCATACACAGACTGAATTGTTGTTTGCATAGGTAAAAGGTTGTTTGCATATACATTTAAAAGGGGTCATAAGAATAAGGTTTCATGCTTGATGAAGAGGATGGTTATTCAAGGAAACGAATTAAGGAGTTATAAGTCAAGTGAACACATTTAAAAAAAAATTTCTTATGATGATTGCAATGAAGAGGAAAAGTACAAAGGTACAAATACAACAACACCTTCATCTATGATCGTTGTACAAACCCATTTTATTTTTTTAAATGATAAAAACCCTTGTATAAGTCTCCTCCAATGATTTTTCTCCCTTCATAAAAGTGATACGACTCAAAATATTTTCATTTGTTGTGTCTCACTTACATGCTCCACAGACTCGAACCGCCGATGCACTCCTGTGTACACTTACCTCCATTTCAAAACGTATTCTTTGTTTCACCACGCCAGTGCCATTCCAAATCCCTACGCTCTATCAAATTGTTCCCTCCTACACCTTCCTATCCCGAAATCTCTGACAAAAACGAATTGTATGTTGACAATTTCACTGTCAACATACAACATTCTCGCCCTATGGAAGAAAACGTGGAAGTTGAAGGAGATATGTGGTGAGCAAAGGCAAGAGAACATATTCAAATAGGATTCAGCTAGTGAAGGTAAGTTTGAACTCAAATAATTGTACAACTAAGTGCAAAATTCAACTTCCTGTGGTACATTTTGAAAACAAGACAATTCATTTCTAGCAGAGGCCGACTGTAAGAAGGAAAATTGAGCTGGAATTCAACAAGAAGCTTGAGAATTTTTTTGAATTACCAGGTATGCCCATGCATATAAAAAAAAATTTGATTGAAGAACAGAGAGCAGCTTAGAAATTTGAAAAATATGAGATTTCCTTTGCTTTTGAACAGAAAAATCTTATTGAAGACCATGCACAGAATTAAATCCAAACAAAGTCTGCAAGTTTAAAAAAACTTGGTCAAAAGAATTGCAGGGTTGAAACTTTTAGACCTCATTTTTATAAACAGTGGAAATATTTTAGGGTCTTGCTCTTAAAACTTGCAAGAATGGTGTCTAGATATGAACCAGGGAAGCTTGTTACATCAAGAATTCATAGGGATTGTATACAAATTTTGGAGAAAAAATAGTGGATAGGTTTCTTTGAGAAATTTGATGGATCTTGTGAAGAAGTTGCTTTAGAATTTTCTCACTCATCTGATGGGGAAAGGGCTACTATTGGAAACCTTACCATTAGGATCTCTGAAGATATCATTGCACATGTCACTGGACTTCCTCAAATAGGAGAAAGATATTTCAAAACTAAGCATTTCAAAGATAAATCATGGGCATATTTTATTTCCAGATCGAGGGTAGCAGCAGTAAATTGGAAGAAGGGAATCTCAAGGAGTTGGTTGATTCATCCTTAAGATGAATTAGCATATCTCATACATAAATTTATAACTTGTGAGGGAATATTTAGCATCATCTACCTATATCACATTAAGCTGCTACAACACTTAAAAGGTGACTGTGAAATCAACATGTCTTATTTTCTACTGCAAAGCCTTTCTAAGATGGCTAAGGTTGTCCAAAAACAAGAGAGGAATACATAAAAGAGTTTATATCATTGTGTCTTTATTAAAATTATCATTATATATGAACTACAGAAGCAAAATTTGACTTGGCAGCAATTTATCATTGAAAATGGGTTTGAAACAATAGAGGAAGAAGAAGAGGAACAAATCTTGGTTGTGACCGATGATGAGGAAGAAATACAGAACCCCAAGGCAACAAACTCAAAACCGCCTATGGGGAGGAGAAGGACAAGAAGCATGGTGATAAAGGAGAAAGAATTTGAGGAAAAAGAAAAGATTTTTACCACATATGAAATAAAATCAAGGGAACATCAACACGTTCAAAGGGGCCAAATACAAGAAAGTGATGATGAAGCACAAGAAGCACAATATGCACATATTCAGACTCTAGAGGCACAATCATCGAAAAATGATGGTTTTGAAGAACAAGAAACTTCCACATATGAGCAAATGAGAGAATATGTGGAACGATTAATTAAATACACGAAAGAAGAAACTCAAATAGAAGAAGTGGTTGGTGGGTCCACATCAGAACTTGATAGGAAAAATAAGAAAATAAAGAAAATGAAGAGAAAAATCAAGGAAATTGAAGTCCTGGAAAGATACATAAAAACAGAGAATGAAATGCTAAGGACCCAAATCCATAAAACATAGGACGAGAATGAAACTTTGAAGAAGAAGAACAAGAAGCTTCAAAAGCAAAACAAGTTAATCTCCAAACCAGCCTATAAGTGGTTTCAACAGAAAAAGACATATAAAGAGAAATATCAAAGAATGAAAGCTCTTCATACAACTCAGGTTAATGTGGAGACATTATTGCAGATAACATAGGTGGCAGAAGATCATTGATAGAGGTTCAGGGACATTTTTGTGCATGAAGACATGCAAAAACTTCCTCTTGGGGGAGATGTTGAGTACATTTTTATGCTTCCTTTTTACTCTATAAACTACACTTTTTCCTCTATAACCATCCATTTCGCCTCCATTTCATTCCATATTTTCCATAAAACATCTTATTCAAGGTATATTTATCATTCTTTAGCTTAAGAATTGAGTTTTTTAATTTTTGGCATTAAAATTGAAAATTTATTAGAAATTACAGGATTTGACTAAATCCCGTAATTGCTCCTAGGTTTGGGTACTTGCAGGACACCTGGGAAAAATATGAGACTTCGGTCATGATCCTTAATATACAAGGATGGATGATGAGCTATCATCTTCGATATCTGAGCCTTCTAGGTGTCTGGTCAACGCTGGTCAAACAGGGCCACTTCAGCAGAAAATACCCTGTTTTAGCCTTAAATCATGGACAATTTTGGATTTTCGTGGGATTTGGTCATATATTATGGATCTGAAGGGGGAATTCCACCTTCATAGAATATATTATGGATCTGATCATGATATTTAAGATATTTATTAGCATTATTAGTTTTAAAACTCTTGTATAAATACTCTAAAGAATAGACTAGTATGACAACCTTGAATGTGAATGAAGAAACTTTGGAATTTGCAATCTTGAGATCAGTCCTACATTTTGATATTGATAATGCCTATGATATGATGATGTGAATGCTACTGGATATTTTTCTTAGCTAAGACAACTCAAGTGTACAAGTGAATCATTGGAGGGCCCCCTTTGCCAAACTAGTACACTCTTCCTTTATGTTCTTTTCAAAGTAATCTTTGATACATGTTTTAGATTAGATCTTGTTTTAGATGAGTTTTATTCATATCTTGTTGTAGTTAGATGAATTCCATAGCTAATTCGTATGCTTAATGTTTCAAAGTCTTACTCATATTCTGAATAATTTCTTGAATAAGAATTCAATGTGTGGTTTGCTTTCAAGCATTAAGATAATCATGAATGTTTTTTGAGTTATTTATGCTTTCAGTACTTTTGATTTAAATTGATGATAGTTTCTAATGAATGAATAAGACAATGAATGCATCTCTTGAATAAGAGTTTTGTCCTTCTATCATTTGTTAAGCCATAGAACTAGTTCGAACATCTCTTGAATGCTTACTATTGATACTCTTTAGGAAAACAATTGTTGATTACTGTTATGAGATCTATGAATAAGACTTATGAACAAAATCTTAGCATCTCTTCCATATTCAGCCCTTAGAATAGGTTTTGGTTTATTCCCATTAAAGAATAAAAGTTATCTCTAAATCCATATATTTTGGATGTGCCTCTAAGTCTTACAAACACCGGATTGACAATCATTTGCACTCTAATTTACATCAATAGATTGGAGCCTAAAAGACCCTATCCTCAAGCCAATCCCAACTCAAGGGTGTCTGACATGGTCACCCATAAATAAACTCGAAAGGTGTAATCTTAATGGTTCTTTGGTAACTGTTGTTGTAAGCGAACTCTACTAGTGGTAAGAATTCCTCCCAATGCTTTTGTTGGTCCATCACGTACATGCGCAACATTTCTTCCAAGGCTTGGTTCATTTTTTTGATCTATCTGTCAGTCTCTGGGTGATACTCAATACTAAAGTTAAGTTGAGTTCCCAAGGCCTCTTGAAAACTCATCCAGAATCGTCCTGTAAACATGGATCCTCGATCGGATATAATCCTCTTAGGCACGCCATGCAGCCTCACAATCTCACTGATGAACACTCTAGCAATGTCAGGTGCCTAATACGTCGTACGCACAGGAATAAAGTGAGCACTCTTCGTCATAGTGTCTACTACTACAAAAATTGAGTCATGTCTCCCTGTCGTCAGTGGCAGTCCCACAATAAAATCCATCGAAATAACTTCTCATTTCGATTCCGAAATAGCGTTTGGTTGAAGTAGTCCCACTGGGTGTCTATGTTCATCCTTTACCTGCTGACACTCTAAACATTGGGCCACATAGTTGAATATGTCGACCTTCATTCCCTTCCAAAATAATAAGGGTTTAAGGTCTTCCCTCATCTTCGTGACTCCTAGGTGATCCATGTAAACTATTCTATGAGACTCGCTCAGGATCAACATCCTCAACTCGTCGTTTGGTGATATGTAAATCTGACTTCTAAACCTCAATAACCCATCGCTATCAAATGAAAATTCTTCATATCATGGTACCATCATGGTGTTTTGTCCGATAAAACCCTCGACCTCTTTGTACCAATCATAGTCACGCTATAAAGTGATAATCTTCTCACGTAGATTCGTCTGAAGAGGTAACACCGAAAAGATACGTGGTCTTCGACTCAAAGCATCCACCCCTTGGTTCACTGTTCCTTTTATGTAAAAAATCTCAAAGTTGTACTCGCTAAGCAATTCCGACCAACGCTGTTGTCGTGCGTTCAGGTCGCTTTGCGTAAAAATGTATTGTAGTCCACAATGGTCAGTCTGTAATTCAAATTTTCGTCCATCAAGGTAGTGTCTCCAAACCTTCAAGGCATATATGATGGTTAATAACCCCAAATTGTGCGTCGCGTAATTCTCCTCATGCCTCCCCAGTTTCCTCGAAATGTAAGCAATCACTCGTCCGTCTTGCATCAAGACTCTGCCTAAACCTTCCTTGGATGTGTCTTTGCATATCAAGAATTTCGCGCCCATGTCAGGGACCTTTATTGTCGGTGTTGTCATCAACAACTCCTTAAGCCTCTGAAATGCTTCTGCGCATTTCTCGGTCCAAACAAACTTCTTATTTTTCTTCTGCAATTTCATGATCGTATTTGCTATCTTCGAAAATCCCTCGACAAACCATTGATAGTATCCTGCTAAACCCATAAAGCTATGCACTTCTGTGACATTCGTCGGCACAGACCATTCCATAATAGCCTTGACCTTGGCTGGATCCACGGCGATACCTTTGCTGGAGATGACATGCCTAAGTAGTGAATCCTCGATTGATAAAAAGAGAATTTGGACAACTTCCCATACAATTTTTTCTCTCACAGACACTATAGTACCAAGCGCAAGTGCTCGTCATGCTCCTCCTTCGTCCGAGAGTAGATCAAAATATCGTCAATGAATACTTGGACAAACTTTTCCAAGTACTCATGGAACACCCCGTTCATCAAACTCATAAATACCCTTGGGGCATTTGTCAGTACAAACAGTAAAACAATAAACTCGTAGTGTCCAAACCTCTTCTTAAAGGTAGTCTTAGGGACGTCATCCTCCTTGATCCATAACTGGTGATACCCTGATCACAAATCGATCTTGGAGAACACCGTCGCACCCTTCATTTGATCGAACAGATCATCAATTATCGATAAGGGATACTGATTCTTGATCATAGCCTTGTTCAGTTGATGGTAGTCAATGAAAAGCCTCCATGATATGTCCTTCTTCCAAATGAAAATAACAGGTGCACCCCATGGTGACACACTAGGACATATCGGTCTCAGGTCCAACAACTCCTTCAGTTGCATTTTCAACTCTTGTAACTTCGGGGTAGACATCCGATAAGGCGTTCTTGCTATCGGTTCAGTCCCCTGTTTTAGGTCTATGGAAAACTCCAACTCTCTCTTTGGTGGAATCCCAGGTAACTCCTCTGGAAATATGTTCGCAAACTCTCTCACCACCGGAAGGTGTTCTAGACCTTTTTCTACTCCCTTCTCGTTTAACACAAGGATCGCATAAATCTTTCACCCCTTACACATACTCTTCCGTAGTTGTAAGGAAGAGACAAACCTCAGGGAAACTCCCTGGTTCCATCCTACAATCATACATATATGTCCCTCGTCATCGACCAAGCTCAACCATTTCGTCTTACAATTGAGTATCGACTCATGTGATTCCAACCAATCCATACCAATTACAACATCATAAGATCCTAAAATCATGACGTACAAGTTGGTCCTCATGAAAAACTCTCCCAGGTTAAGGGCACAACCTGTAACCTTTCCTCCAACCCTCTGTTTGTCTCCCGAGGCCATCTCCAAGAAGCTAAACTCATTCTATTCGACTTCCTTTACCTTAATCCTTTTTAGCGTTGCACCAGAAATGAAACTCCCGGTAGCACCGGGATCTATCAAAATACTAAGGATCTGGTTAGCGACAGTACCTACCGTCTCGAGCATAGTTGACTGATGCTCTTCCTGGCGGTTATTCACTGCTGCATGAATCCAATGGGCCTTGCCCATATCTCCCACTGTAGTGGGTCTGGCTTATCTAGACTCTCTGGTCCTCTCCACAGGACAGTCGCGCTAGTAGTGTGGCTGCCCACACATCCAACACCCCTTCTTTGGCCCAGTAGTCCTAGTACCCGAAGTAGAAGATGATGGCCCACTGGCCTAGAACCCTGGTCTGCTCTGTTAAATAAGCCTAAATTGTTGCTACTGCTGGCGACGGTGCTACTGATGTTGTGGTCCCTGATAAGGCATCTGTTGCTGAGGTGGTGGTCATTGGGGTGTGGTGAAAGTGGATCCCCTCTGGAAGATATGATATCCCAGTGTATGTCTCACTGGCGTCTGGTGTTGTCGTGTTCCAGATGAAACCTTCCCTGCTGGTCTCGCTGGAGTCCTGGTCTGACCCCCACTAATGAGCTCCTCCCTTGCTATGAGGGCCTTCTGAATGACATCGTGCAAGGTTTGAGGCATCGAAATCCTAACCTTTGCATGCAGGCTGTCGTTAAGGACAAACACGAACCAGTTGACCTTAAGTTTCTTTGTGTTAAGGTGCAGAGCATATCGGAGCAGCTCCATAAAATGGGCCTCGTACTTGGGCACCGTACGACCTCCCTGTCGTAAGGCGTTGAACTCATTGAGCTGACGCTCAATGAATTCCTCTGAAAGGTACCTCTCTTGGAACCGTTCCTTGAATAGTTCCCATGAAACATCTTCAACCACCATGTTCAGTTGCGGTAGGAGTGTCTTTCACCATAGAAGAGTGCTTCCCTTCAATTGAAATACTGCCATGTGGACCTTCATGTTGTAGGTATAATCGCGAAGTGCGAAGCACATCGCCATGTTCTCCAACCATGGCTCAACGACTGCACCGTTCGGGGCACCAAAGAACTTGGGAAATTTGACCTTCTCGAGTTCACAGTGAATGTTACCAGTAACGGCCGGTGCGCGCGGTGGAACCTCAGTGGGTGCCGACGCCCTGGCCTCATGTCTGTCCCAATGGCTGATCAGTGCCTCAGACATGCGCTAAAAGGATCTCATCATCCTGATTACATTGCCAACTGCTATTTTCTCCTGTCTGAGAACCTGCTCATCTCCCTGGGGGTTAGACCCCTCCGACGTCGATTCTACTGGTGGCGTGGTGCCTCCTCCCATAGCACCCCATCGTCTGCCTCCGCGACGCCCTCTAACCATGATTACCTACACGCACACAATCAACTCGATTAGCAACAGTATAATGAAATCATGTCAAAGAAATCTGTAGCGATCCCAAGTCGCGGCTTGAACCCACTCTGATACCATATGTAACGAACCTCTCGTTCGTCACGACATCAACCTCTCATAACAAG
>ML790262.1:174134-230996 GCA_009831015.1 Picea engelmannii | reverse complement strand
AATTTTTTTTTTTTTTTTTGTGCATGTACAAGGGTAATAAGAACATTATACTATGTGTCGCAACATGACGACGAACAAGATGCATGCAACTGCAACCACGACATAATGACCTAGAACACACATCAAGCATCCGAAAGCAAAGAAGGAAAATCAACTAACAATAAAATAAGCCTGACTACCCGCCCGTCCTACCCCGCAATGGTTATGACCTCCAAGACACATAAGCAATTCTCAAGCCCAAGTTCCCATCGATTTTAACCATTTAAGGTCTCAGGGCTGGCGACTGTTCTGAGGAACATGGAGGTGTCTACATCCCACCCAACACAAGCAGACCAAGCCTACTAAGCTAATGACAATGACATAACCTTTAATCGCAATCAACAAGGTTATCTACATTAAGGTAAAATGTGATAGTAAAACATTATTAACTTATTAAGGTACTCTATACTATTACAGTATTGCATGGGAGGTGTACCTTCAATCAATTACAAGACAAAGACAATTAAATTAGCAAGTAAGGTAATTAACACAGTCCATTCAACCTCCAACTCGAGCCTGACTTCGCATGTCTAAAGTGCATAATGTCAACAGGATATAATCAATAAGTCTTAAAGAATTTCACTGTGCAAGTTTAAATTGTAATGTGCTCACGGTCCCATCTAAACAAATTGCCTTAAATTATTTTTATTGATATAAGTATTCTATTTTAAATTTGATATCTAATAATCATGGTAGATATGTATAACAATGTCCCTAGTAGTAGATTATGTACATCTTATCAACCTTTACCCAAATTCCCATCCCACTAATATTAATAATGAAAACACTTCATGACTTTAATATACTTACCCATCAAAAACTTAACCATTTCATAGCCATATAAGGATATCTAATTAAAAATTTTATAATATTTATATACTTCAATCATACTGAATAATAAATAAATCTACTATGATTAATCAATCCATTACGCCATATTTAAAAACAATTAAAAAGAATGTTGTCCTCTAGTCAACTCGGATACACACTGCTTCCAAACAAAACTCTAACCTAAATCCCATCTAAAAAGTAACTTATGGATGATCCCAAATTTAACACATCAATCATCATCATAAGGATTCATATACAACTTTAAACAATTTTCCTTTTATTCTTAAACAAACAAATGCACTTGCATACCTGTGACCGACGACGAATAACCCAAATATGCTATCCCACACTTGAGCTTCGTGTCGCTCCTACTCCCACTCGCCGACTGTCGGGACCTCACCGTTACCTCCCAGCCAATGTTGGGGGTACTCTGCTTCCCCCTTAGCCCCACGAGCCACAAAGGGGCCACACACTATCCAGATGGTATGTCTAGTTCCCAGCTCACCTCACAAGGCCGAGCAACCACTCCTATCCGAGCTGGGAAATCCCAACTCCCCACAAGTAATCAGTCAAGTCAAAAATCCGGCAGCGTAATGTTACACTAACAACCGATCCCCCTCTTCCTTCTCTTCCCTTTCGTTTATAGAGTTTTTTAGAACTTCCATCTTTCGCTAAATCACATTTAAATTAAGTTTTAATAAAAATCTTCTAAATATTCTCCTTCGCACAAGTGTCATCCATCACCCATGTTTCTCCATTAACTATTTTATTTAATTTATTAAATTGTCTTATTTCCCTCACCCATCTAGAGTTTCTCCTAAATTTACTCCTAGGTGTTCCCAGATTCCCTCAGGTTTAAATACTTTCCCTAAAATGAAGTTGTTAATTTAGTTCAAATTAGAAGGTTCTTAATTGCAGAATCGTTACTAAGTTGACCTCGCTTTTTACCATAACTTCCTTTCTTTCCCTTATTATGTTTCCTCCATTGCTTAGTTTCCTATTTTTTTATTATTCCCTTCTTTCCCCTTTTTATTAGAGCCAAAATGGTAGTTGCGCAAATTAACCTCTTTTCCTTTTTATTAATAATTTAATATTTTTTACACTTTCACAGGTTAAACAATTAAATTCTTCTTTACAATTTTAAAGCCACTGATTTTAATTAAATTCTTATTCTCTTCAATTTACCCCAAACATTTTATGAAGACAAAACTATTACTCAAGCGGTTCTTAGTTTAATTTTAATTTTAATTTTAATTTTTATAGGGTATTTTTCTTAAGGTTAGACAAAATTTTACCCCTACAGAAGTTTTAGACTTAGAACTTAGATTCTGAACTGGGCGACATTATTTAGGGAAGTTGTTTAAAAAATTCTTAACGTGTTAATTGTCTTAGGGCCATCTAGGTTTGTTCCTTTTTCATCATCATTGTGATGTGCCCTTCAGGACGCACTACATGCTCCAAGGGTGCCACTCGCCTCTAGTGTTTCTTTTGCGTGACGTGCCCTTTAGGATGCAGCACGTGCTCCAAGGGTGCCACTCGCCTCTTGACTGATTGGTAGACACCAATAACCCCTGGAGTCAACACTCCGCCAGGTGAACTTGTGGGAGACTAAGGGCTTCTAAGGAATAAGGCCCCCGCCTTATTGCGTGCCGTTTAGAATCATCGTGAGCGACTGTCACAGTCTACCCTCACAACATCGTGGGTCCTCTCGAACTAGGTAATCGTTAACCTACAGTTCGAGCCACGACGGGAGTGCTAGTAGGCTGTGGCAGGGTTGTTGTCCAAACCTCTCCCTCAACCTCTCTGGTAATTATGTGTGGCCCCTTTACTCCATATGTGAGTCTGGTCCGCAAGCTATCATTATCCTGCATCATCAACAATCATGTCAGATCATTTCCACATCATATCATCTAATCAAATGTACTAAAATCACAGTAAACAATCAAACCCCAATAGAACACTCCCTGACTCGATCCAGAGTCCAAGGGTTTTCGTCGATGCCTCTGCATCCTCAAGGTCCAAAACCCTTCACACTCAGTAAAACTGAGTCAATAGCACCTGCCTATGTCAATGCAGAAAAACATCATGTCATCTATCATAACGCATCATAATCAAGGACAAATGTTTTAATATCATAATAGTTTGAATCACTTGTGAGAAAGTGTCCTCAAAGAATAAGTTTTCTCGGTGCGCCAGAGAGGGATGTTATAGGGTGCTTCGTTAAAGTGTAAAATATAAAAAATTACCATTATTTCATTCTTTTGCCAAAATTTAAAGAGAGATTTTTGTAAGAGAGTTTAACAAGAAAAGACTTTCGAGTGGGTATTTGTTTTAGGAGCCAAATTTACATACAAATTTGTAGAGGATAAATTTCAGGTACGTGATATTATTCTATTCATCATCTCAATCTTTCCTCTAATTGATTCAAACAAATTTCATTGCATTATAAAAAAAAAAAGTTTTCAAAGTTACATTCAGTATTGGAAGCCATAATTTCCTAGTTGTTTCTCTTGGTTTTCTTTTCTATATTTCACAAGTATATTTTATTTTTAAAAAACATATATTTATATGGTTTCTTTCATTATCTATGGATAATTTGGTATTTGTTTCAGTACGATCACTCATTGCATTGGATCCCAAACATTTCCATTGTCAATTTTCTTAAAAAAAAAATTCTTTTGTGGTTCGCGATGCACACTGTACATGAATAGTGCAGTAGTGTGCATAATCCTTTCAACAACACTTCTTCTCACCCAATAACAAAGTGCATCAATACTCTTTGCAATAAAAAAAAGTGTATCAATGCTCCCACAATAACAAATCACACTAATGATCCCCCAATAACAAAGTGCATTGGTGCACATTCAATAAATGCACCAGTGCTTATTACTATCGGGTGCACCGTGAAAGTGTAAAATAAAAAAAATTACCGAATCAAATCAATGCATCAAAATAAACAACGAAAAAAATGATCGAAATGTTTTTATTTTCAAAATGTGTGTTTATAAATTAAAATCCTAATCATTATTTCATTTTTTTTTCAAAATTTAGAGGGAAGATTTGTGCAATAGATATCTACAAGAAGAGTCTTTGGAGTGGGTTGATTTTTTTTAAGAGCCAAATTTACATACAAATTTGCAGAGGAGAAATTTAAGGTATGTGATTATATTCTATTTATCATCTCAATATTTCCCCTGAACAATTCAAAAAAAAATTAGTGCATTAGAAAATAAAATAAAAGGGTTTCATAGTGACATTTAGTATTGGAATCCCTAGCTTCCTAGTTCTTTCGCTTTGTTTTCCTTTCTATATTTCACAAGTAGAATTTATTTTTAAAAATAGAGTTTTATAAAGTTTATTTACTTGTATATGGAACATTTGGTATTAAGTGAAATGCAATCACTCTTTGCATTGGATCCCAAACCATGTCACTGTTATTTTTCTTTTAAAAAATGTTTTTGTGGTGCGTTTTGTGCACTATACATGAATAGTGCAGTGGTGTGCATGTTCTTGTCACCAACATCGGTGTTCCCCCAATAAAAAATCATATTGAAGCTCTCTCGATAACAAATTGCATTAGTGCTCCCTCGATAAAAATTGCACTACTGCAAATATAACAAATGCACCACAACAATTGATTTTTAAACAAAATAAAATAATTCATAATCATTAATTTATTCTTTTATGTAGTAAAATTTAATTATCACATGAAATAATAGTTTTCAATTTTTTTGTTGTAGAAAAGAAGAAGAAAAAAAACATGTTTAGGACATAAGACAGGACGACGCATAATAAAAGGGTTTATCTCAAAGCTTTTGATCACTTAATTTTTCGGTCTTACTTAAAATCTCATTTTTGTTCTGATATTTATATTTAAATAATTAATTTACAGTCATCTACGGATGTCTTCCAATAGGTGCTAACATACAAACAAGAGTCAATTGAGGAATTCGTAGACATTGGGTTAAGTATGGGTTGTGAGTATATGTTGAAGTATCAAGGTTTAATTGAACAATTTGTAAGTAGTTATGTTGTTTAACATCCCTTCTTTTATAATTAATGTAACAAATGGTGTATTAAACATGCAAGAGACAAAGTATGGAGTGCATCCAACATAACATATTTTGAGAGACGACGTGCAACATGCTTTCAAAATAATGTGTATTGTTTATGAAACAAGTGTTGTTATAGTAAACTTTTTTATTTACAAAATAATGTATATTCTACTATATATAAATGTATATATACTTATTACACTTTATTTCTATGCTTGTTTATGGAACATAAAAAGTTGGAACATAAAAAACAAGTTGATCAAGAAAACATTAGGTTAAATAACCAAAGTACAATATCGCCTAAAAAGTGATGAAGAAAAGAGACATGCAACGAACTCTAGAAATGTTAGTAGTTCAAACTATGTCAAATGACAATCAATATAATTGATGCTACTACAAGTTGTATGTTTTGTAATATTTCTCTGTGAAAATTAAGGATTTTGTTTAATGTACTCGATATATTGTCCCAATTGCATGAGGACATGTTACCGATGAGTGTAACAATAACATATTGGTGGCATTTTGATTATTGTGGACCTTTTATGTTATCCCTTTTTTTATGACGATGAGTCACTTATTCCAATAACAAAGGTTGTAGAATAGGTTTTTTCGAATTTTTTTCCAAATTTTGTAAAACTAAAAACCTCAGCTAGAAGGTGTTCTCCTTATAGTGTAACACCCTTATGTGTGTGTGTGTGTGTGTGTTACATATGTTACAAAGAGGGAAGATTGGCCATTTCCTGCAACACAATTAAAACAATACAATGATATGAAAGAGATATCAAGGTAAATTGACTTTAACAACACTGTCCACAACTTCTTACAACTTCATACAAACCAATCGTTGAATAATCCATAAGCCTACATCTTGTAGGTCTTTTTTTTGTCTTTGTCTTTGTCACTTAGTTACTCTAATAAAACCTGCGGTGCCAACCCCTGAACAAGACTATCACATATTTCCTTGTTTATTGTTTCTTTCCAGCTTATTGATCAATGATATTTAGCTCAAAGAGGCGTCCACTTCTCATAATATCCTTTCCATGTTATTATCAAGTCACATCATATTAAATGGACCCAATTTCACCTCAATATGACTCGTTCCACTGAACATTTTCGTCATGTTGGGTTGGTTTCATCATTTCGGGTCAATATGTCGAGGTCGCCCCATCGCCTCATTCATGCCCAAGCTCACCCCAAGTTGGCAAGCCATATCTAGCCTAATGAAAAGTCCTTAAGACTCTATTAGTAGACTTCCCATCCATGATGCCATGGAGCATGACCATCCTATCGCCATCCTGAGTGTCTGGGCTTAGTTCGACAACCTTCGCCCTACTTCATCAGGTGGGTCACCTCAATTTCCATTTCTTCTTAGGTTGTCTGTGGATGGTATGGGGTCATCATGACCATGCAATGTGTTGCATCGATGAGTGCATGCCATGCATGCATCGCCCATCTAGCCTATCGATGTCAACCACCAAATATCTGATGAGTTTCCCCGACGAGTTAAGGTACAAATAATTAATGAACGCACTGACATGATAAGACCTCTCATAAACTTCCAACAATCACCATTGTGCTCCAGTTGAAAATTTGAAATTTGAAATTTAAACTAGCGCACTTCAAGGAAAGAATTCAAAATTTCAAATTTCAAACTTAAACTAACGCTTCATTGGAAAGAAAGTTGCAATGAGACATGGGGTTTTTGAATGACCTCATGCAATCTCTTTTTGAGTGACAGTTCAAATCATAGTGGTGGAAATGACAAGAGAATTGGGAGTTTCTCGAGTCCCAACAAGTTTAAATTCTTTAGAAATAATTGTTATGGGAAACACAGATTATTAGAACCTTATTGCAATCACAACTGGAGGGATTAAGGTTCTCAATGGACCATTCATTGAATTTTTATAACATGCTCTGGTTGGGTTTTGTAGTACATCTCTTGATATATGGTTCCTTATTAACACATGTCATGTTCGATTCCAGTGCATTGCATGGCCATGCAGGTGATATCCTCATTCACTTTTTCCTTTTTTTGTCTAGTTCATGACTGCATCATAGTAGACTCATACCATTGCCACCCTCAGGTTGTGGCTTTATAGATTCCCTTTTCTCTACCCGCGATTGTACAAGAATATTGCTCGTTGTAATGTATAAGTGCATTGGTATATACCTAAGTCTAGTATATCAATCACAACACTAAGGTTTTGATTATGTTGATAAATCTATTAAATACCGATACTTTATGTAAATAAAATAAAATTTCATATATGGAAACATTGAGGTTTGGATTTTGTTGATGTTAATGGAAAATCTAAATATAGGATTTAATTTAATTTCTAAAATGAAAAAATCATAGAACCTTCTTCCCTTCTATTCTCAACCAATCCATCATTTTTTAACTAGTAGAGCTCATGTGTCAAGGACTTAAGTGTTTTTCCTAAAATATCTTATTTCGTCATCTTTGTCTATGTGGCCCCACATTGTCTCGACTACATTGACTTGACCAACTTTCACCTACTACAACTAGACTATGCCTCTTCACTCAAACTGTGCTCATAACCTCACCTTGATCTAAAAAAATTAAATAAGAATTCATAATCAACTTATTCTATCCAACAAGCATACCATGAACATCTCCAACCATGGATTTAAAATTTCCTAGTAGTACTTATTTAAGTTTACAATTCAGGAAAAAAAATAATCATACAAGGAACAAGGAAACATTCAATACATACAAAACATTCGTAGTACACCAAAATTGTTGATGGACGACACCCAAGCCAAGTGCCTAACACTACAAGGATAACACCTTCTAGTGGAGTTTTTTACGGAACCCCCCCAAAAAACTTTATCCCTTATACATTTATAGAAGATGTGGGAAGGATAATTTTTATGTGGACGTTTTAACACCAGTGCGCATAATTCAATGGTGCACATTGGTGCACTATGTTGACCATGCACACCAGTGCTTCTAAGTCTCCTATGCACATCGATGCTATTACAAAATATAATGTCCCAGTGCTTAACAAATAAAGTGCATCGACAATCACTATTAATATAAAATACTAAAATAGTATCGGTGATCCTCAACTAAAAGAGCATCGGTGCTCCAAAAAGAAAGTGCACCAGTGCTACCCCAATAACAAAGCCCACCGATGCTCCAAAACATAATGCCTTTATGCTTAACAAATGGATTTCACCGATCACTGCTATTAATATAATATTAAAATATTGTCAGTGCTCCCCAATAATAAAACACATCCATGCTCCCTCAATAACAAAGCACATTGGTGCTCCCCCATTAACAAAGTGCATCAGTGCTCATATAAAAAATGCACCAATGCATCTTACTATCGGACACACCATTAAAGGGTAAATTAAAAAAATAATTTCCAAACCAAATCAAGGTGTTGAAATATACAACAAAAATATGTGCGGGAATTTTATATTTTCAAAATGTATGTGTTTATAAATGAAAATCATAATCATTATTTCCTTCTTTCGCTAAAATTTAGAGGGGATATTTGTGCAATATATATTTACAAGAAAAGTCTTTCAAGCGGGTAGATTTTTTTGAAGAGCCAAATTTACATACAAATTTGTAGAGGAGAAATTTTCGGTATGTGATTTTGTTCTATCCATCATCTCAATATCTCCCCTGATTGATTCAAACAAATTTCAATGCATTATAAAAAAAATAAAAGGGGTTTACATTTATATTTAGTATTTGGAAGCCCTAGCTTCATGGTTGTTTCTTTTGGTTTTCCTCTCTATATTTCACATGTAGAATTTTTTTTAAGAAATAGATTTTTATAGGGTTTCTTTACTTGTATATGGGGAATTTGGGATCTATTGCAATGGGATCACTCATTATATTGGATTCCAAACCTTGTCGTTGTCAGTTTTATTTAAACAAAATTATTCCATGGTTTGAGGTGCACCTTGTACAGGAGTAGCAAATAAGTGTCCATGTTCCTTTCAAAAACATCGTTCCTCCCCCAATAATAAAGCACACTAATTCTCTCCCTAGTAAAAATTTTTATTGGTGATCCCTGAATAACAAAACGTACCAATTCTCCTCCAACAACAAAGTGAACTGATGCATATTACTATCGAGTTCTCCGTTAAAGTGTAAAATACAAAAAATTACCATTATTTCATTCTTTTGCCAAAATTTAACGAGAGATTTGTGTAAGAGAGATTTACAAGAAAAGTCTTTTGAGTGGGTAGTTTTTTTGAAGAGCCGAATTTACATACAAATTTGTAGAGGAGAAATTTCAGGCACGTGATTTTATTCTATTCATCATCTCAATCTTTCCCCTAATTGATTCAAACAAATTTCAGTGCATTATAAAAAAGAAAGGTTTCATAGTTACATTTAGTACTGGAAGCCCTAATTTCTTGGTTGTTTCTCTTATTTTTCCTCTCTATATTTCACAAGTAGATTTTATTTTTAAGAAACATATTTTTATATGGTTTATTTACTTGTATATGGATAATTTGGTATCTATTTCAATGCTATCACTCATTGCATTGGATCCCAAACATTTCCATTGTTAATTTTCTTAAAAAAAAAATGTTTATGTGGTTCGCAGTGCACACTGTACATGAATAGTGCATTGGTGCGCATGTTCCTGTCAACAACCCCTGTGCTTACCCGTTAAAAAAGTGCATCGGTACTCTTTGCAATAAAAAAATTGTATCAATGCTCCCACAATAACAAATCACACCAATGATCCCCCAATAACAAAATGCATTGGTGCACATATAACAAATGCACCGGTGTGCCTTACTATCGGGTGCACCGTGAAAGTGTAAAATAGAAAAAATCACTGAATCAAATCAATGCGTCAAAATAAACAACGAAAAAATGATCAAAAAAATTATATTTTCAAAATGTGTTTATATATGAAAATCCTAATCATTATTTCATTTTTTTTTCAAAATTTAGAGGGAAGATTTGTGCAAGAGATATTTACAAGCAGAGTCTTTGGAGTGGGTTGATTTTTTTGAAGAGCCAAATTTACATACAAATTTGTAGAGGAGAAATTTAAGGTATCTGACTTTATTCTATTCATCATCTTAATCTTTCCCCGGAACAATTAAAAAAAAAAATAGTGCATTATAAAATAAAATAAAATAAAAGGGTTTCATATTTACATTCAGTATTGGAATCCCTAGCTTCCTGGTTCTTTCTCTTCCTCTTCCTTTCTATATTTCACAAGTAGAATTTATTTTTAAGAATATATTTTTATAGGGTTTATTTACTTGTATATGGAGCATTTGGTATTTAGTGCAATGCAATCACTCTTTGCACTGGATCTCAAACCCTGTCACTATCACTTTTCTTTTAAAAAAATGTTTTTGCAGTGTGTTGTGTGCACTATACATGAATAGTGCACTGATGTGCATGTTATTGTCACCAACGTCGGTGCTCCCCCAATAACAAATCATATCTATGATCTCTCGATAAAAAAGTGCATTGGTTCTCCCTCGATAACAAAGTGCACTACTGCTCATATAACAAATGCACTGCAACAATTGATTAAAACAAAATAAAATAAAATTCATAATCATTAATTTATTATTTTATGTAAAACAATTTAATTATCACATGAAATAATAGTTTTCAATTGTTTTGTTGTATAAAATAAAAAGAAACAAAACATGTTTAGGACATAAGACATGGCGATGCATAATAAAAGGGTTTATCACAAAGTTTGTGAGTACTTACTTTTTCAGTCTTACTTAAAATTTCATTTTTGTTATGATATTTATATTTAAATAATTAATTTACATACATCTATGGATATCTTCTAATAGGTGCTAACATACAAAGAAGAGTCAATTGAGGAGTTGATAGACATTGGGTTAATTATGGTAGTGAGTATATGTTGAAGTATCAAGGTTTAATTGAACAATTTGTAAGTAGCTATGTTGTTTAACTTCATTTATTTTATAATTAATGGAAAAATTGGTGTATTAAACATGCAAGAAACAAAGTATGGAGTACATCCAACATAACATATTTTGAGAGACGACATGCAACATGGTCTCAAAAGAATGTGTATTGTTTATGAAACAATTGTTGTTATCATAAATTTCTTTATTTACGCAATCATGCATATTCTACTATGTATAAATGTATATATACTTATTACACTTTATTTATATGCTTGTATAGGGAACATGAAGAGTTGGAGCATCAAAAACAAGTTGATCAAGAAAACATTAGGTTAAATAATCAAAGTACAATATCCCCTAAAAAGTGATGAAGAAAAGAGACATGCAAGGAACTCTAGAAAATATAGTAGTTCAAACTATGTCAAATGACAATTAATATAATTGAGTGCTACTACAAGTTGTATGTTTTGTAATATTTCTCTATGAAAATTAGGGATTTTGTTTAATGTACTCGACATATTGTCCCAATTGCATGAGGACATGTTACCAATGAGTGTAAAAATCACATATTGGTTTAATTTTGATTATTGTGGACCTTTATGTTATCCCATTTTTTATGACGATGAGTCACTTATTCTAATAACGGAGGTTGTAGAAGAGGTTTTTTCGAATTTTTTTTCAAATTTTGTAACACTAAAAACCTCTACAAAAACCTCAAATAGAAGGTGTTATCCTTATATTTTGACACCCTTATATGTGTGTGTGTGTGTGTGTATGTTACATATGTTACAAAGAAGGAAGATTGCCCATTTCCTGCAACACAAGTACAACAATACAAAGATATCAAGCATATATCAAGGTAAATTGACTTTAACAAGACTGCCCACAACTTCTTACAACTTCGTACAAAGAAATCATTGAATCATCCATAGGCCTACGTCTTGTAGGTATTGTCTTTGTCTTTGTCACTTAGTCACTCTAATAAAACCTAGGGTGCCAACCCCTGAACAAGACTACCACATGTTTCCTTGTTTATTGTTTCTTTCCAGCTTATTGATCAATGATATTTAGCTCAAAGAGGCATCCACTCATCATAAGATCATTTCCATGTACTTAGAAAGTTACATCATATTAAGTGTACCCAAGTTCACCTCAATATGACTCGTTCCACTGAATTGTTCCATCATGTTGGGTCCATTCCGTCATGTCGGGTCAAAATGTCGATGTCTCCCCATCGCCTCATCTTTGCCCAAGCTCACCCTAAGTCAACAAGAAATATCCATCATGTTGCAAAGTCTTTAAGAATCTGTCAGCAAGCTTCCCATCCATGCTTCCATGGAGCATGATCATCTCGTCGCCATCCTCGATATCTGTTCTTAGCTCGAAGACCTCCGCCCTACAACATCGGGTGGGTCAATTTAGTTTCTATTTCCTTTTAGGTTGTTTGTGGATGGTATGGGGTCAGCATGACCATGCAGTGTGTTGCATCTGTCAGTGCATGCAATGCATGCATCCTCCATCCAGCCTATCGATGCCATCCACCAAATCTTCGATGAGTTTCTCTAGTGAGTTAAGGTACATAGAATTAATGGTCTCAGTGAAATGCTAATACCTCTCATAAAATTCCAACAACCACCATCGTGTTGTAGTTGAAAATTTGAAATTTGAAATTTAAACTAGCGCGCTTCACAGAAATAATTGAAAATTTCAAATTTCAAATTTAAACTAGAGCTTCATTGGAAAGAAAGTTGCAATGGGACATGGGGTTTTTTAATGACCTCATACAATAACTTTTTGAGTGACAATTCGAATCAAAGCAGTGGCAATGTAAAGAGAGTTGGGAGTTTCTCGAGTCCCAACAAGTTAAAATGATTAACAAATAGTTGTGATGGGAAACACAAATTATTAGAACCTTATTGCAGTCACATCTGGAGGGGTTTAGGTTCTCAATGCACCATTCATTGAATTTTTATAACATGATCTAGTTGGGTTTTGAAGTACATATCCTGATATATGGTTCCATGTTAACCCTTTTCTTCACAGTGCATTGAATGACCATGTAGGTAATATCCTCATTCACTTTTTCCTTTTTTTTTCTAGCTCCTGACTGCAGCAGAGTAGACTCATACCATTGCCACCCTCAAGTTGTAGCCTTATAGATTCCCTTTTCTCTACCTAGGACTATACAAGAATATTGCTCATTGTAATGTACAAGAGCATTAGTATATGAATTCATGCTTAATGGATCTCTCGAGAAATTTATATTTGATGAAAAGGAGATGAGAAGAGTGTTGAGTTGGGAACAATTGTACTCAATGGATTTGGGTGTTGCTCATGGAATTGCATATTTACACCAAGATTGTGAGAATCCCATCATACACTTCGACATCAAACCTCACAATATATAGCTGGATGTCGACGTCACACCAAAAGTTTGATTTTGGTCTCGCAAAACTTTGTGGGAAGGGAGGCAACCATATCTCAATGACTTCCACAAGAGGGATGTCCAGTTATGTTGCGCCAGAGGTGTGTGACAAAGATTTGGTCCCTGTTACATATAAATCAGATGTGTATAGTTTTGGAATGCTTTTACTGGAAATTGTCAGGGAAGAAAGAAGTTCGATTGGAATGTTTGTCATTCCAGTTAGTTTTACTTTCCCGAATGGGATTTCAAGCTGCTTGAGAGTGCGGAGTTTGAGATGAGATTGCAAAGATATGAAGAACTGAAAGCATAAGATGAATTCACACAAAAATTCACATAATATTCTATTCCTGTAAAATTTCAGACCCCAACCTAGTTTTAGTCTCGATGATTTTCCAGCCAATGTTTAATGCCCAAACCCAGTTTTATAACAACAAATAAAACTCAGAAAAAATAATTTTTTAGAACTCAAACATGAGGATTCCAAACATCGTTTCTAACACAGAAATAAAATATCAGCAACACATAAAACTCATAAAATATTGACACATAGATTTCCAGTCTAACAATGACCCTAGAAAAACCCACAAGGGGAAAACCAATGAGAGAGGGAGATTTTTATTATTTAGGAGCTTCAGAGAAATTATGTTACAACATGTTCATCTTCATAAATTTAATGAAAAAATTATCTCGATAACCATGCCAAGTATTCACACAAGAAAATGAGCCAAACTCCTCAAAACTCTTTCCATAATTTTCTGCAATAAATTATAGGTCTGCTCCTCGATCTCTATGCCTCCAAATGGTTGTATGCCTAGAAATTTGTGCCAACATCTTCAACAATTTTATGGGTGCATTAATGGTTGTACGGTCACCTTGAAAACTATGCCAAACATTCTAGAAACACCAGACAACAACCTACCTCAATTTCTATGCCAAGAAAGGATTGTACAAACTTGTATGGAATCTGTACGATACGGCTTGAGTACGACTGTCTGTCTATCCTCGAAATATGTGCCAAATTACGATTGTACAGACTAATAAATCTGCACCATACAGAAATAATTAAATGTTGTTTGTTGCCTCAATTTTTGTGCACACAAAAGACTATACGAACCCCGAAATCCATACTATACGACCTCCTTTGTATGTTGAACCTTTTACCCCGATTTATGTGCTAGTATTATGCCTTGGAATGCATGCCCTATCTCTCAGAAATGGCCTTTTTATTGTTGCTCGAAAATTCTCTCTCTCTTGCTCTCTCAACAATGAATGAACAACCCAACAATGGGTGTTCCCTCCAACCCTAATCTATATCATGAGGTAGGTCAGGATTTTTTTAATCCAATGGTTGAGATTAGATTAGATGAGTGGTTTATATTGAGTGTCTCTTCACTCATCCTCAATAAAGTCATAAAGTCACCTTTTAATTTTCATCTCACAAATTAAATGACTAGGGCCCACATTAGGCACTTTCTCACCCCTTAGGTGCATAGGGATGAGAAACACTTGCCTAGGTACGTTTTAATTAAAATTTTAACACTCAATCTTACCGAGGAAAGTGTTACTCACCAATTGAATCTTGTCCCTGAAAAAAACAAACTTGTCTCTACTCAATGCTTTGGTGAGTATGTCTGCAACCTACTCCTCTATAGATATGTATTGTAGCTCCACAACTCCTCTCTGAACATAGTCATGGATGAAGTGATAATGAATATCAATATGCTTAGAATTGTCATGAAAAAATGGATTCTCTGAGAGTTTGATGCAACTCTGATTATCACGGTAAATCACGGTAGGCCTCAACTCCACACCCAATATTGCCACCAGCAACTTGCGAAGCCAAAGGGCCTCACAACTGGCCTGACTAGCTACCATATACTCAACCTCTGTAGAACTCAAAGCCATTGACTTTTTATTCCAACTAAACCAAGAAACAACTGCTGAGCCCAATCCAAAACAACACCCTGAAGTACTCTTCATGTCACTAACACATCCCGCCCAATCTAAATTTGTATAGCCAACCAAATGAACGTCATCTCCTCTCCGATAGTCCAGACCATAATCTACCGTACCACAAAGATACCCGAGCACATGTTTTTCTGTCACCCAGTTCACTCTCCTAGGATCCACGATGAATTGACTGAGAGTGTTGAAACCAAAACAAATAACTAGCCTTGTATTGACCAAATGCATCAATGACCCGATCATCTGATGATACAAAGTGGAATCCACCAACTGTGACTCAGAAGCGTGAATATTCTTCTAGTTGGTAATCATGGTCGTGGTCATGGGCCTACAATCCTCCATCTAAAATATTCTCATAATGTCACACACATACTTCCCCTATCCCAAGAAGATGTGTCCAGGCTCCTACCAAACCTCCAATCCTAAAAGGTAATGCATCAGTCTGATATCAGTCATCTCGAACTCTAAAGCAAGGCTTTCCTTGTAGCTTTTTATGAGTCTCTCTGGACCTATAATGAACAGATCATCCACATATAGAATAAGAATGAGAGGATCCTCTCCAGCCATAATGTATTATAGGTTGGGATCCACCTCACTCTTCTCAAAACCCAACTGCTGCAAATAGGCATCTATCCTCGAATACCAAGCTCTGGGAGCTTGTTTCAGCCCATACAATGACTTATTCAGTTTAGACACATGAGACTGTCTCTCATGCACCTAAAATCCCAATGGATACTCAATATATACCTCCTCCTGTATAAGACCATTCAAAAATGTGGTTTTCACATCCATTTAGTGGATCTTCCCACCCATCTATGCTGCAATGGAGATCACTACCATGATCGAAGTATATCTAGAAACTAACGCAAAGGTCTCATCGTAGTTGACTCCCTCAACCTATGAAAACCCCCAAGACACAAAGAGATATTTGTAATTCTCAATTCTACCATATGCAACATGTGTTAGTTTATAGAGCCACCTGGAAGTCGCCACTGAAATCCCATCGGGTCTAGGAACAACTTCCCAGACATCGTTCTTAATGATGGAATTGTACTCTTCCATCATGGCATCTCTCCAAAACTATCTACCAAAATCCTCCTCAAAAGTGAAAGGCTCAAACTCCCAAATACTACTCACCATTGCGATGTAGCTACAAAACCTCTCGGGAGGTTTATTCTCCCTTACTGCCTGTCTGGGATTCCCCATCGAACCCTGTGCCTCCCTTAAAGTATCCTGAAGCCACTTGGTATTTCTCCTCTCTGAAGTAGTGTCCCGTCAAGGGAAATTTTTGAACTCAACCCCATATCCTAAAGATAGTGATCCTGAAGTATAATCTAGAGTACTTGATCCTGAAACCTATGGACTAGTAGCCTACAAACCTGAATATTGTGGCCCTGTCACCTGTGAACCTGTCATCCCCGAAACTAGTGGTCCCAAACTCCATGTCACTGTAGTCTGTTGTGGACTCACTTGAATCTGAGGTGAATACTTCTCACCCTTCTCTATCCCTATAGACTTCCTAAAGGCTCTGTCTTCCTCAAATATGACATCCCTCCTCAAGACATTCTTCCTTGAGGGAGGAAGGTATATATGAAAACCCTTTGAGGTCTCATTGTACCCAAAAAACATCCCTCTCTTTGTCGTAGCTTTGTCTTCTTCTCGTAAGGGACATGTGAATAAGTGATGCACCCAAAAATATGAAGGATCCCCAGGTCAGGCTTCTTCCTAGAAAAGACCTCCTTGGGAATCATGCTCCCCATAGCCTTGTGAGGACTCTTGTTCTGCAGATAAACTGTACTGTAGAATGCCTCAACACATAGAAATAGTGGAAGCCCCTGATCATGTAGCATGGCTCTCGCATCCCCTGAACAGTCAACTCTCTCCTGATGCCCTCTCCTGCACAAAATTCCATGAACGCCTTGGAGGTATACTCACCCCCATTGTACATCCTCAGAACTCTAATTTTCTTCCCTGTCTGGTTCTCCACAAGAGATTTGAACTCTTGGAACCGACTGAAGACCTTTCCTTTGGTCTTCATCAAGAAAATCCAAGACTTCCATGAGAATTCATCAATGATTACAACATAGTATAGAAAACAAGTCAACGATGTCGAAGACATCGGGCCACATACATATGAATCTATAAGATCAAGAATCCTTGTTGCTCTACTGTCACTGCTCGGAAAAGAAGTCTTGGTGTACTTTCCCAAAGCACACCCCTCTCACAACTCATGGTTCTATGAAATGAAATGTGGAACTCCTGTCACCATCTTGCTCAGTACCCTCAAATCCCCATGGTGAAAATGTGCCATCCTCTTGTGCCATAGATCACATAGGTCACTGTTGTTGGTAGTGTGAATCAATTCTCTCGCTGGATGGAACATAATCTTGTACAACTTCTCATGTCTAGTCCCAATCACTTTAGCCAAATTGATACTAGACCCATTTGGGTAAAGGAGCACTTGTCCATGATGGAACAAGACCTCATAGCCCCTCTCCTCAATAGCAGAAATTGACACGAAGTTCTTCTTCAATCTCGGATCATATAGAACCTCTGTCAAAGATATGGGAGGAAAATACTCCCTTTGAAATTATACAGTCTCGCAACCAACTTCATTGACCTCCCAGTCATCTCCAAGAACTACCTCAACATCTCCAATCTGTGTGAGGTCTGTCAAGTTCTCATGAACCCCTGTCATATAGCGAGATCCACGACTGTCAATATACCAAGTATCTTAATGAGTGGTCCTCATGGATAGACACACAACCAAGTAAAAATCCATGTCAAACTTGGTGGAAAACTCTTACACCATTGTTGAATTTGTTGTTTGTTTCTTTTTCTTGTTAGGACACTAACATGCATAGTGCCCAAACTTATGGCATGCAAAGAACTTGACTTTTCTCATGTCTTTCTTCCCTTCACCCTTGGGTTTTCTTCCTCTGTTTAGACCCTTTTTGAACTTCTTCTTGCTAGTGGTAGCAAGAGCCACATTATCCTCCTCATGACCTGTAGATGAACTTCCATGTACATAACCTCTCTGGGTCTCCTCCTGAACAAAGTCATCCCAAAGACATTCCTAGTTGGGAAGCTTCTCCCTAGCAACAATTCCCTCCACAAAAGAATCCCATTGTTTGGAAACTCCATTCAATGATGTTCTCACAATCTCACCGTCAACTATGGCCTCCCCCACAGCTCCAAGATCATCTCTCACCTATGTCAATCTATTAAGGTATGTGACCACATTTTCATCCTTGGTCATTTTTATGCTCTTTAGTTTTTCCCTCAAAACCATCTTTTGGTTCTCATTAGTATTCTGGTATAATTTTGTTAAAGACTCCTACATCTCATAGGCATTTTCCTTCCTCGTCAAGTGAGGAATCAAACGTTCATTGATAACATCAAGAATAATCATCTTAGCCTTCATACTCTTCTTAGTGTAAGCTGCAAGAAGAGTACCATCAGTAGGTAACACTACATGATGAGTTGTGGTATTTTCCACAATGTCCCACAACTCATTTTCTTGCTACAACAAGATCATCCTCTCCTTCCAAGCACCAAAATTTGTTGCCCCATCAATTCTATCCTCAACTCTCAAACTTGTAGCCATTGACCCTTTTCTGCTAAAAATGACAAATTCAAAATTTTGCCCTGTGAAGTGACTATTGTCCCAACTTTATGAGTTGCTGAAATATATCATCTTCTCTTAACTGAACTCTGATACCATGTAAAATTTCAAACCCCAACATAGTTTCAGTCTCACTGATTTTTCATCCAATGTTTAATGCCCAAACCAAATTTTATAACAACAAATGAAACTCATCAGAAATAATTTTCAGAACTGAAACATGAGGATTCTTAACATCATTTATAATGTAGAAATAAAATATCAACAACACATAAAACTCAGAACATATTGACGCAGAGATTTTTGGTCTAACAATGACCCTAGAAAAACCCACAAGGGGAAAACGAGTGAGAGAGGGAGATTTTTATTATTTAGGACCTTAAAAGAAATTTTTTTACAACATGTTCATCTTCAGAAATTTAATGACAAACTTATCTCGATAATCGTGGGAAGTATTCACACAAGAAAATGAGCCAAACTCCTCAAAACTCTTTCCAGAATTTTCTGTAATAAATTATAGGTTTGCTCCTCGATCTCTGTGGCTCCAAATGGTTGTACGACTGCCTAGAAATTCATGCCAACAAATTCAACAATTTTTTGGGTGCATTAATGGTTGTACAACCGTCTTGAAAACCATGCCAAACTTTCCAGAAACACCACACAACAACCTGCCTCAATTTCTGTGCCAATAAAGGATTGTACAAACCTATACGAAATCCATACGGTATGGCCCGAGTACGATTGTCTGTCCCTCCTTGAAATTTGTGCCAAAGTATGACTGTACGGACTGATAAATCTATATCATATGGACATAATTAAATGTTTTATTTTGCCTCGATTTTTGTGCACATACAAGACTGTACGGACCCTGAAATATGTATTGTACAGCCTCCTGTGTATGCTGAACCCTTTTCCTCAATTTATGTGCTAGTATTCTGCCTTGGAGTGCTTTCCCTAATTCTAAGAAATGACCTCTTTCTTGCTGCTCGAAAATTCTCTCTCTCTTTCTCTCTTAACAATGAATGAACAACCCAACAATGGGTGTGACCTCCAACCCTAATCGATTTCATGAGGTAGGTGACGAGTTTATTAATTCAACGATTGAGATTGGATTAGATGAGTGGTTGATATTGAGTGTCTCTTCACTCACCCTCACTAAATTCATAAAGTCACCTTTTAATTTGCATCTCACAAATTAAATGACTAGGGCCGACATTCGGAAATTTATCATCCCTTAGGAGCCTAGGGATGAGAAACACTTGCCTAGGTACTTTTTAATTAAAATTTTAACACTCCCTCTTACCGAGGAAAGTATTACTCACCACTCCAAGCTTGTCACTAAAAAATACAAATTGTTTTATGCTCAATGCTTTGGTGAGTATGTCTGCAACATGCTCCTATGCAGATATGTATTGTAGCTCCATAACTCCTCTCTAAACATAGTCATGGATGAAGTGATAATGAATCTCGATATGCTTAGACCTATCATGAAAAACTGGATTCTCCAAGAGTTTGATGCAACTCTAATTATCACATTAAATCATGGTAGGCCTCAACTGCACACCAAACAATCCCACCAGCAACTTGCGAAGCCAAAGGGCCTCACAACTGGCCTGACTGGATTCCATATACTCATCCTCTGTAGAGCTCAAAGCCATTGAATTTTGCTTTCGACTGAACCAATAAACATCTCATGAGCCCAATCTGAAACAACACTCTGAAGTACTCTTCCTGTCACTAACACATCCTGCCCAACCCGAATATGTATAGCCAACCAAATGAACTCCATATCCTCTCTGATAGTCTAGACCATAAACTACCGTACCACAAAGATACCTTGTGCACTCTCCTAGGCTCCACCATGAACTGAATGAGAGTGTTGACAACAAAACAAATATATTTCCTGGTATTGACCAAATACATCAATGAACCAATCAACTAACGATACAAAGTGGAATCCACCAACTGTGACTCAGAAGCATGAAGCTTCTTCCAGTTGGTAATCATGGGAGTGGTCATGGGCCTACAATCCTCCATCTAAAATCTGCTTAGAATGTCACACACATACTTCCTATGTCCCAAGAAGATGTGTCTAGGCTCCTACCAAACCTCCAATCCCAAAAAGTAATGCATCAGTCTGATATCAGTCATCTTGAACTCTGAAGCAATGATTTCCTTGCAGCTGTTGATGAGCCTCTCTACCCCTTTAATGAATATATCATCTACATATAGAAAAATAATGAGAGGATACTCTCCAACCACAATGTAGTATAGGTTGGGATCCCCCTCACTCTTCTCAAAAACCAACTGCTGCAAATAGGCATCTATCCTCGAATACCAAGCTCTGGGAGCTTGTTTCATCCCATAAAATGCCTTCTTCAGTCTACACACATGAGACTCTCTCTCATGCACCTAAAATCCCAATGGATGCTCAATATATACCTCCTCCTGTATAAGATCATTCAGAAATGTGGTCTTCACATCCATCTGGTGGATCTTCCAACCCATCTCTATTGCAATGGAGATCACTGCCCTGATCGAAGTATATCTTGCAACTGGCACAAAGGTCTCATCATAGTCAACTCTCTCAACACGTGAAAACCCTGGAGCCACAAAGTGAGCTTTGTAATTCTCAATGCTGTCATCTGTAGCATGATTTAGTTTATAGAGCCACCTGGAAGAAACCACCGACTTCCCCTCAGATCTAGGAACAACTTCCCAGACATCGTTCTTCATGATGGAATTGTACTCTTCCATCATGGAATATCTCCAAACTTGTCTACCAGAAGCCTTCTAAGAAGTGGAAGGCTCAGACTCTCGAATACTTCTCACCATCAAGATGTAGCTGCAAAACCTGTTGGGAGGTTTACTCTCCCTCACTGCCTATCTAGGATTCCCCACTGAACACTATGCCTCCCTCAAAGTATCATGAAGCCGCTTGGGCTTCCTCCTCTCTGAAGTAGTGTCCCATGGAGGGGACTCTCCCTGCTCAACCCCATCTCCCGAAGACAGTGACCCTGAAGTATAATCTTGAGTACTTGATCTTGAAACCTATGGACCAGTAGACTGTCAACCTAAATCTTGTGGCCTTGTCACCAGTGAAGTTGTTGTCCCTGAAACTAGTGACCCCGAAGTATGTGTCACTTTAGTCTTCTATAGACTCACTTGAATATGAGGTGGAGACTACTCACCATTCTTTGTCCCTCTAGCCTTCCTAAAGGCTTCTTCCTCCTCAAATCTGACATCCCTCCTCAAGACAGTCTTCCTCGAGGAAGGAAGGTATATACATAAAGCCTTTGAAGTCTCATTGTACCCAAAAAATATCCCTCTCTCTACCGTGGGTTCCATCTTTGTCCTCTTCTCAGAAGGGACATGTGAATAAGTGATGCACCCAAAAATCCGAAGGTGCCCCACCTCAGGCTTTTTCCCAGAAAAATCCTCCTCAAGAGTCATGCTCCCCATAGCCTTGTGAGGACTCTTGTTCTGCAAATAAGCTGCAGTGTAGCATGCCTCAACCCATAGAAATAGTGGAAGCCCCTGCTCATGTATCATTTCTCTCGCAACCCCAACAATGGCCCTCTTCTTCCTCTCTGCAACCCCATTATGTTGTGCATTGTAAGGAACATTCAACTCTCTCCTAATGCCCTCTCCTACACAGAAGTCCATGAACTCCTTGGAGGTATACTCACCCCCATTGTTCATCCTCAGAAATATAATTTTATTCCTTGTCTGGTTCTCCACAAGAGCTTTGAACTCTTGGAATCGACTGAAGACCTGTCCTTTGGTCTTCATGAAGAAAATCCAAAACTTCCATGAGAAGTCATCAATGAATACAACATAGTATAGAAAACCAGTCAATGATGCAGAATGCATCGGACCACATACATTTGAATGTATAAGATCAAGAATCCATGTTGCTCTACCGTCACTTCTCGAAAAAACAGTCTTGGTTTACATTCCCAAAGCACACCCCTCACACAACTCATGGTGCTATGAACTGAAATATGGAACTCTTGTCACCATCTCCCTCAGTACCCTGAAATCCCCATGGTGAAAATGTGCAATCCTCCTGTGTCATAGCTCACATAGGTCACTACTGCTGGTAGTATGAATCAATGCTCTTGTTGGCTAGAACATAAGCTTGTATAGCTTCTCATGTCTAGTCCCAATCACTTTGGCTGAAGTGATACTATACGCCTTTGGATTAAGGAGCACCTACCCATCACATAACAAGACCTCATAGCCCCTCTCCTCAATAATAGAAACTGACACTAAGTTCTTCTTCAAGCCCGGAACATATAGAACCTCTGCCAAAGACATGGGAGGAAAATACTCCCTCTGAAATGATACAGTCCCACAACCAATTGCCTTGACCTCTTGATCATCTCCAAGCACCACCTCAACATCTCCAATCTGTGTGAGGTATGTGAAGTGCTCACAAACCCCTATCATTTGGCAAGAGTCACCACTGTCAATATACCAAGTATCTGAATGAGTGGTCCTCGTGGATAGACAGACAACCAAGGAAAAATCCTTGTCAAACTTGGTGGAAAACTCTTTCACCGCTGCTGAAGCTATTTTTTGTTTCTTTTTCTTGTTAGGACACTCACCTACATAGTGCCCAAATTTATGGCATGCAAAACACTTGAATTTTCTCATGTCTTTCCTCCCTTCACCCTTGGGATTGTTTCCTCCCTTTGGATCCTTTTTGAACTTCTTCTTGCTAGTGGTAGCAAGAGCCACATTCTCCTCCTCATGACCTATAGATGAACTTTCATGTACATAACCTCTTCGGGTCTCCTCCTGATTAAAGTCATCCCAAAGACATTATCAATTGGGAAGCTTCTCCCTAGCAACAACGCCCTCCATAAAAGAAACCCTTTGTTTGGAAACTCCATTCAATGATGTTCTCACAATCTCACTGTCAACTATGGCCTCCCCCACAACTCCAAGCTCATATCTCACCTATCAATCTAGTAAGGCATGTGACCACATTTTCAGCGTTGGTCATTTTTATGCTCTTTAATTTTTCCTTCAAAACCATATTCCGGTTCCCATTAATACTCTGGTACAATTTTTTCAAAGACTCCCACATCTCATAGGAATTTTCCTTCCCCATCAAGTGAGGAATCAAATGGTCCTTGTTGGCATCAATAATAACCCTCTTAGCCTTGATACTCTTCTTAGTGTAAGATGCAAGAAGAGTAGCATCAGTAGGTACCACTATAGTATGAATTGCGGTATTTTCCACAATGTCCCACAACTCATTTTATTGGAAAAACAAGATCATCCTCTCCTTCCAAGCACCAAAATTTCCTGCCCCATCAAGTTTGTCCTCAACTCTCAAACCTGTAGCCATTGACCCTTTTCTGTTGAAAATGACAAATTCAAAATTCTTTCCTGTGAAGTGACTGTTGTCCCAACTTTCTGACTTGTTGAAATGTATTTGCTTCTCTTAACTTAGCTCTTATACCATGTTAAATTTCAGAGCCCAACCAAGTTTCAGTCTCATTAATTTTTCAGCCAATGTTTAATGCCCAAACCCAGTTTTATAACAACAAATAAAACTCAGTAGAAATAATTTTCAGAAATAAAACATGAGGATTCTAAACATCATTTATAATGTAGAAATAACATATCAGCAACACATAAAACTCAGAAAAAATTGACATAGAGATTTTCGGTCTAACAACGACCCTGGAAAAACCCACAAGGGGAAAACCAATGGGAGAGGGAGATTTTTATTATTTAGGAACTTCAGAGAAATTCTGTTACAGCATGTTCATCTTTAGAAATTTAATGACAAACTTATCTCAATAACCGTGTCAAGTCTTCACACAAGAAAATGAGCCAAACTCCTCAAAACTCTTTCCATAATTTTCTACAATAAATTACAGGTCTTCTCCTCGATCTCTGTGCCACCAAATGGTTGTACAACTGCCTAGAAATCCATGCCAACAGCTTCAACAATTTTATGGGTGCATTAATGGTTGTACGATTGCCTTGAAAACCGTGCCAATCTTTCTAGAAACACCACACAACAACATGCCTCGATTTTTGTGCCAAGAAAGGACTGTACGGACCTGTACGAAATCTGTATGGTATGACCTGAGTACAACTTTCTATAACTCCTCGAAATCTGTGCCAAATCATGGTTCAACAGACTGATAAATCTGTACCATACGGATAGAATTAAATGTTGTCTGTTGCCTCAATTTCTGTGCACACAAAAGACTATACAGAGCCTGAAAACCGTACTGTACGACCTCCTATGTATGCTGAACCTTTTGCCTGGATTTTTGTGCTAGTATTTTGCCTTGGAATGCATGCCCTATCTCTCAGAAATGGGCTCTTTCTTGTTGCTCGAAAATTCTCTCTCTCTTGCTCTCTCAACAATGAATGAACAACCCAACAATGGGTGCACCCTCCAACTCTAATCGATCTCATGAGGTAGGTGAGGAGTTTCTTAATCCAACAGTTGAGATTGGATTAGATGAGTTGTTGAGATTGAGTGTCTCTTCATTCACCCTCACTAAAGTCATAAAGTCACCTTTTAATTTGCATCTCACAAATTAAATGACTACGGCCCACATTAGGCACTTTCTCACCCCTTAAACGCCTACGGATGAGAAACACTTGCCTAAATACTTTTTAATTAAAATTTTAACAATTCCATCCCTGTTAATTCCAAGATTCTCTGAGATTCTCTTTGTGAGAACTGGGAAAAACAATAATAATATCAAATGATAAGATTGATTGCAGAGTTGTTGAAATTTCCCTTTATTTGCATATATTGTATCAAAGGCCCGATTGCAACCTGCAGGTAAAGGAGGGGAAGGATGAAAAATGAATCATTTTAAAAACGACCAATTAAATTTTTAATCTTATTTCACCTACACTAAAATAAGAAAAATCCCATTTTAAACCTGAAAAAGCTATCGTGTTTGATTTCAAATAAAGTGCCGATTAAAGAATACGACTTGAACCGAAGATACAGAGCTTCATAATGGTGTCACATATTGAAAACCTCCAAAATGTTTGCAATATTTGTCTTCACGCCATTTATTTGAAGGTATTTTTATTATAAAAATCATATTCATTATCTTGAAAAAAGAGTTCATTTTATATATTAAAGGAGAGAAAACACATTTCAATATTTGTCTTCACGCCATTTATTTCAAGGTATTTTTATTATATAAAATATATTCATTATCTTGAAAAATAAATTCATTTTATATATTTAATGAGAGAAAAGACATTTAATATAATTCTTTGTTTTAAATGATTTTTTTTAAACGAATATTTATTAAATTGTAGGTTAGTTTTAAAAAACTGAACATTTGAAAAAAATTTACACAATTTATCTCCATAATTTTTTTTTTACATAAATAATTATTAATAAAATTTGATATGTTAATAGATTAAATATTAAGTTTGTATTTTATATTTTTAATTTAAATTTATAAAAAAAATTATAAATTATTAAATATAATTATTTTAAATAAAAAATAAAAAATTGAAACTATTTATATATCATTAATATTATTAAAGTCATCAAATTTATATCTTACTAAATTTTGTATACATAACATACAAATTTAAAATTATTAATGTAACTTAGATATAAGAAAAACATAAATTGGAAACATATATATAATGTTTTGAAAAATTACTCTTTTTTAAACAAAGAAAGAAAAATCAAACACTTAATTAACCATAAAGAGTACCACACCAATGTAACAACAAAACTAAAAATCCCACTTCATATTTTATATTCGTGTAAATCCCCCTTCATATTTCCTATTGGTGTTATAGGATAAAAAAGGAACAAAACCAAAACATCATATTTTATATTATTATATGATGTAACAACCAAATCAAAAAAGTTATTTTATATTTTATATTGTAAACACTTATAAAGTTTTTTTCAATAATTTGAATATGAAAGGTAAAATAAGAAAGATAAATAATTAACAGAAAATTACTTATATTTTTTCAATCCATTTTCTCTCTATCTATATATATTTATATTTGTTTTCCATATTTTCCAAACATTTAATCTCAATATTTCAATTCAAAAACAAGTTAGTGTATATTCATAATACAATATTGTTGTTTCACTCCTACTTAATATTTTATAAAGGAATTATATAAACCACATAGCCTCTTTAAGCTAAACCATAAATGGCTTGTAGAACAAGACTTTTTCCAAAAACTTAAGGACTTTTGGACTCAATGAATCACCAACAATTAATCCCACCTTTAAATTATGAAAAATGATAAATAAGTAGTAATGGAATGGTAAAAATAAAAAACAAAATAGAATGATAGAATCCTCCTAGAGGTGGGATAGGCCCTAGCCTCAAGGCTTTCAACATAGGGTTTTAGTTTCTTATTGGACTCTCAAAAGGCTAAATTGAGTCAACTTAAAAATAAAAGAAGAAATACCCTTCTAGATAAAGAGAATGAATGTTGTCTAAAGAGTAGGGTGATCCAACTCCAAGCAAGGGGTGGCACCACAAAATTATTTCATCATTTTCCTACAACATAAAATATATAAACTTTGTTTGGAAAATAGATAAAGAGGACGACACACGGTTTGAAAACTTTCCTATCAAAGTTGTCGAAGGGGTTATATACTTTCAAACCTTGTTTAAAGAAGATAATCATGCCACCATCAATACCATAATTTTTGTTTCTAGTTTCTTACCTCATTTTGTGGAACCTAAGGATAATCAGAGCCTCATGGTTGAGGTGGGAAAGGAGGAGATTCTTGGAGTTCTGTAAATATTTGACAAAGACAAGAGTCTAGGATATGATGGCCTACCCAGTGAATGTTAGACAACACATGTATTCCAATAAAGAACAAACACCTTCAATAAACATGTGCACAACCGGATCAAATATCAACACACCAATGTTTTTACCTGGTAAAACCCCTATGGGGAACATCCACAAACCCAACCAACATAGCCACTTGAAGAAATTTATTAATGAAAAATAAAAATATTATAAGAGATTTTCTCACAATTGATCATCAACAAATGACCCTCAGTTTTATTTAAATAGAGATCATGGACCAATCAAATGTTAATCCACAGATCAATGTAGTCGTTAAGATCGAGGATAATATTAGTCATGAGATCACTCTATGTCAGGAACATAGTGTGAACAACGAATTACAAATGCATACTAATGCATACTAAAGAAACAAACTAAGACACACACTTTAACCTAATGACACATTAGACCATGTTGATCTTAATTAAATCCTAATGTATTTCTAAATATCCTAACACCCCCCCTTAAGAACAACTTGGGATAGGATTGAATGATTTACAAAGGTGACACAATATGTGAGGGAAGGAGGCATTAAAACCTATACCCCCTTAATGAAAAATTTCTAAAATCATAACATAGATCGAAGTTCTGAAAAATTCACTTATCTAACAGAATTTGTGTAAATGTCTGCAACTTGATCTTCTATAGGGAAAAAGAGTACTTCAATAACTTGATCATGAATTAAATTTTTGATGAAGTGCATGTGTAGCTCGATGTGTTTTCTACATTGATGGTGAACTAGATATTTGGTGATCTTGATGGCAATCTGATTTTCATTCTAGAGGGTGGTCAGATGTTGCTTCTAGAATCCAAACTCTGAAAGGATCTGCCAAAGCCACAAGGATTCTTGACTTGCATTAACCGCTGCTCGATACTCTGATTCTAATCAAGAAAGAGAAATAACCTATTGTTTCTTACAATCCCAAGCGACAGGTCTAAAATATATTTCTGAAAATAAAGAATACAATTTTGTTTCAAAATTAAGTTATTTATTTACAACCATTCTCATAAAAAGTGATAAATAATATCAAAATTAATGAGGACTCTTTCTCCATCAAAAATATTATTGTGAATATCAAGCTTATTTTTTGAAATTCAATTTTAGAATATGCTTAGTTTTCTTTTCATACCAATCTCATAGTTCTTGTTTTAGGCCATATAAGGATTCGAGGAGTTTTCATAGTTTTTGTTCTTGACCCTTCACAACAAAACCTTCTTTATATGCACATTTACCAAAGTTGTCTTCCGTATATGCACATATATGGAAGAAATATTTTGTATATGCACATTTACAAAACCCTTCTTCCATTTCATAAATGCACATATATGGAAGCAATATTACATAAATGTAAATTTATGGCATCATTTTTTCATAAATGTGCATTTACGAAAGTAGGCTTCAATATATGCGCATATATGGAAGCCTGATTCCGTAAATGATTTTGTATATGTGCATATATGAAAGTTGGATTCCATAAATGCGCATTTACAAAAGCAAGCTTATGTATATGACAATATACACAAGTTCTTCTATATATGCACATACATGGAGACAAGCTTTCGTATATGCGCATTTATAGAAGTTGGCTTCCATATATGCATATATATGGAATCAAGTTTATGTATATGAACATTTATGAAATACTTCTTCCGTAAACATGTATTTATGTACGTCGGCTTCCATAGATGCCCATACACAGAAGTTATCTTTCATATATGCATATTTAGAAAAGTCGACTTCCGTATGCGTGAGTTTTATATATGTGCATATACATAAGGTTGTTTTCATATATGCACATTTATAGAAGTCAGATTTCCTATATACGCATACACGGAAGTTGACTGCATTTACAAAAGTCAGATTCCATATATGCTCACATATGGAAGTCGGCTTCCGTAAATGGGAAGAAACGTTTTGACATATGCAGATATACAAGAGCAGACTTTAGTGTATGTGCATGTATAGAATCCTACTTCCGTAAATTCGCATTTACGAGAATCTTTCTTTCATAAGCTCATATATACGAAAGCGCTTCCATGAATTTTCATTTATGGAAGTAGGCTTCTATATATGTGCATACACAAAAGTCATCTTTTGCATATCCACATATGCAGAAATTTTTATGCGCATTTACGGCAATCAAATTTTGTATATGTGCAAATATGGAAGTTGTCTTTTGTATATGTGTATATATAGAAGTCGTGCATACAAAGACCAAATTTCATAAATGTAGATATGCGAAAGTCGCCTTTAGTATATGCACATATAAAAAAGTCGTCCATATAGAAGTCGACTTCTGTATATGTGGGTACGTGGAAGCCAACTTTGATATATGCACATATACATAATTCCACTTTCATAAATGCACATTTATGGAAGAAGGTTTTCGTAAATGTGCATATACGAAATCTTGCTTCCATATATATGTCAACTTCTGTAAATGAACATTTATGGAATTTGTCTTCTGTATATGCACATATACGAAATCATTTTTGTATATGATCACATACGAAAGATTTCTTCAGTATATGCGCAGTTATGAAAGTTGATTTTCATGTATGCAAATTTATGGAAGTTGGCTTCTGTATATGCACAGATACAGAAGCCAAATTCTGTATATGCACATTTACAGAATCTGATTTTCATATATGCACATTTAGGAATTTTGTATATGCACATATATGCAAGTTGGATTTAGTATATGTGCATATACTAAAGTTGTATTTAGTATATGCACATATATGAAAGTCAGTTTCAGTATATGTGCATATGCGGAAGTTGGATTTTGTATTTGCACATTTACGGAAGAGAACTTCCATATATGCCCATATACATAAGACAACTTCGGTAAATGTACAGAAATATTTATGCATATGCATATATACAGAAGTTGACTTTTGTGTATGTGCATATATAGAAGCTTACTTACATAAATACACATTTATGGAAGAAGGATTCCATAAATGTGCTTATGCAAAATATTACTTCTATATATGCACACTTATAATGTAACGTACCCTGCCATCCCAGGGCCATGTCATGCTACCAAAAATATCTACTCCATTCAAAATATGATATATATACATATATAATGAAAATTTAATAGATATAAACATTCTTCTCATACACAAATTCATGCAGAAGTGACAAAAAAAAATACATGCAGTAAACACAGGCAATCTTGATAAACTTCAAACATGTACTTAAACAAAACATGTAAAATTAACAAAGAAATTGTACTTATATTTTAATTGAAGACCACAAACTGCGTGAAAATATTCCAGAAACCTCCCATCCTTAGACAATACTGCTCATCACTCTTAGTAGTGGGTCACCCCTGAGCTGGGACTAAACTCCACCTGGGCAAAGTGATTCCTAATCTAGGTTGAGACTGCAGGAAGGCATAGAATACAACATGACAGATTCCCTCCTAGGAGCCTACTTACACCCACAACTCATAACCTCTCATTCCCAACATGACTGTCTCACCCTGGGAATATACAGCTTCATTGTTCCATAGTCCATCGATTGCTCCACTTCCCTTATAGGGATTCAACAACAGGATGGATCATGAATTCTGAGAGCTCTATAGTTGTTGTTGGAATCCCTCCAGGAGGAATCACTTTCCCAAAAATATCTCTCACCTAGAGAGAGTTTCTCATAGGGATGACAACCTACAACATCAACGCATGGGCTTGACCACCCACCTCTTCAAAACCACAGGCCTGAAAACCTGTTTCTTCTGTCCAAATCCTAAGTAAAATGAGTAATAACAGTAGCAAGGTTGAATATGGGTTATGTTAATGACAATAAGCCTCACTAGTCGAGAGGAAAAATGTGGGCATTTACAACAAAATGGATAAGGAGCGATATGGCCCAAGTATGGTGAAATCGTGTTGTGCCTCACAGGAAAAACAAGTTAGCTTCATGGGTTTGTAAGTTCCAGAAGTTGTGTAGGTCAACAATGGAGGAAAATTACTACGTGAATTCTCAGTCTCAGTGCATGCGTGAGTGAGGAGCCTGGAAAGAATCCTGATTCCCCCCCACAACAATGGATTTTCACACCTAATTCTGCATGCACCTAGGTTGAAGCATGGATCCCTTGGGAGCTCATTCCTCTCCACTTGGAGTTCGTTCCTTCCCCAAAGGAACTTAGGATAATAGGGTTTATTTCCTAAGCCTTAATATTTTATGAAAATACATTATAATATTCCCTAGGGTTAATCCCTCAATCTTATCCCCTTTTTCCTAGCCTCTTAACCCATTCATTTTCCTCTCCCAGTGGAGATTAGTCCCCCATAATTCTTTATTTGTGGTTAGTCTACACACAATGATGTCATTTTATTAATGATGTAGCATTTACATATACAAAAATCAGGCTCCCTAGCCTTCAACATCTAGGCTCTCTGACCTAATAAACACATAAGCCTCCCAACTTCTAAATGCTTGTCTCACCAGCCTATAAACATCATTACAATTCAGGAGGGGCTCAAACTTGGGGTGTTACATATAGAAGTCGGCTTCCTTATATGTGCATATACAAAATCTTACTTCTATAAATATGCATTTATGAAACTCTTTGAATTCACATATAGGAAAGTAGGGTTCTATATATGAGAATATACAAAAGCGCTTTTGTAAATGCACATACATGGAAGCCCTTTCATAAATTAACATATACATAAGTGCTTTCATATATGCCCATATATGGAAGTCGACTTTTGGATTCTATATATGTGCATTTATGGAGACATTTTCGTATATACGCATTTATAGAAGTAGGCTTATATATATGCACATTTACAAAAGACATTCTCGTAAATATGCATATACAAAATATTGCTTTGATATATGTGCATATACAAAATCCATCTTCCGTGAATGTGTATATACATAAATCGACTTTCGTATATGCACATATAAAAAATTCAACTTTCATAGATTCACATATATGGAAGTCACGCATATGGAAGTCAAATTCCATATATGCATATATACTGAAGCCGACTTCCGTATATGCACATATACCAAAGATGACTTCCATAAATGCAGATTTATGAAAGAAGACTTTTGTAAATGTGCATATACAAAAGCTTTCTTCCATATATATTCTTACATGGAAGCCAACTTTCGTAAATGTTCATATACGGAAGAAAGCTTCTGTATATGAGCATATACGGAAGAACTTTCGTATATGTGCATATACGGAATCCAACTTCCATAAATACACATTTACAAAAGTCGGCTTGATCAATTATTAATTATTCCATATATATGCATATATGGAAATTGGATTTTGTATATACGCATTCACGGAAGCTCGATTTTGTATATGCATATTTATGAGAAGAATTCTTATGTAAATATGCATATATAGAAGCCTACTTCTATAAATGTGTATATATGAAAGCGCTTCCATAAATGCACGTATATGGAATCCAAAAATTGACTTCCATATATGCGCATATATGAAATCACTTCCGTATATGTGCATTTATGAAATGGATTCCATATTTTTCCATTTACAGAATTTCTTTCATATATGCACATATACAGAACCCTGCTTCCCTATATGGTCATTTAGAGAGTTTCATAAATACACATTTATGAAAATAAGCTTTCATATATGTGCATATACGGAAGCCCACTTGTATAAGTGTGCATATATAAAAGTGGGATTTGTATATGTGCATTCATGGAATTTGGCTTCTGTATATGTGCATATATGGAAGAAATCTTTTGTATAAACACATTTATATAAGCCTTCTTTCATAAATGCTCATTTATGTAAGTAGGCTTCTATATATGTGCATACATGAAAATCGACTTTTGTATGTCTACATATGTAGAAATGTTTCTGTGCATTTATAAAAATCGACTTTTGTATATGCTCATATACGGAAGTCGGTTTCCGTAAATGTGCATAAACAGAATTTGACTTCTCTATATGTGCATATACTGAAATAGGATTTCATATATGCGCATATACGAAAATTGACTTCCATATATGCTCATATATAGAATTACTAAATGCGCATACATGGAAGTTGGCTTCTGTAAATATGCATATATGAAAGTCAGCTTCTGTATATGAACATACACAGAAGTTGGATTTCATATATACTCATATACAGAAGCCGGATTTTGTATATATTCATATACAGAATTCAACTTCCATATATGTGCATATACCGAAGCCAAGTCCTGCATATTGAAGTCAACTTCTATATATCCACAAATATGGAATCTGACTTCCGTATATGGACATATATGGAAGCCAAGTTCCATAAATGCACTTTTATGGAATAAGGATTTTGTAAATGTGGATATACAGAAGCTTACTTCCATATATATGGATACATAGAATCCAACTTTCATAAATGCGCATATACGAAATAGCTTATGTATATGTGCATATACAAAATCCAACTTCCATAAATGCACATTTATAGAAGTTGGATTTTTTATATGCATATATATGGAAGCAAGCCTTCATATATGCACATTTACAAAATCATTCTTCCATAAATTCACATTTATGGAAGTAGACTTCCATATATATGCATATACGGAAATTGGCTTCCATGTATGCACATATATGGAAGTCGATTTTCATATGTGCAGATTTTTTATATGCGCATATACTAAAGGAAACTTCTATATATGCACATTTATGAAAGACAACTTCTATATGCATGACTTATGTATATGTGAATACACGGAAGCCAACTTTCGTATATGAACATATATGGAATCTAAATATCGTAAATGCACAAAAACATTTCTGCATATGTGGATATACAAAAGCCAACTTTTGTGTATGCACATATACATAAGCCTGCTTCCCTAAATGCACATTTATAGAAGAACTTTCATATATACGCATTTATGAAAGTAGGCTTCCCATAAATGCACATTTATGGAAGAATATTTTGTACATGTGTATACACGAAAGTCTTTTTTTGTATATCCACATATGTCAAAACATTTCTACCCATTTACAAAACTAGGCTTCCATATATGTGCATTTACAGAAGCTGACTTTCATATATGAGAATATACAGAATTCAACTTCTGTAAATGCGCTCAACTTCTGTGTATGCACATATATGAAAGTCAACTTCTGTAAATGTGCATGTACGAAAACCACCTTATGTATATGCACATATACATAAAAGTCACGTATACGGAAGTTGACTTTTGTAAATATGCATATATGAAATCCGACTTCTGTATATGTGCATATAAAGAAGTTGAATTCCATAAATACACATTTATGGAAAAATTATTTCATAAATGTGTATATACGAAATCTTGCTTCCATATATACGCATATATGGAAGCCAACTTTTATAAATGTGCATATATGGAAGTTTTCTTCCATATATGGGCATATATAAAAGCGTTTGAATATATTCTCATATATGGAATCTTGCTTCCGTATATGCACATTTATGGAATTCAACTTTATTATATGCGTATAAACAAAAGAATTTACGGAATCAGGCTTCTGTATATGTGAATATACTAAAGCCTACTTTCGTAAATGCACATTTTTGAAAAAATGATGCCATAAATTTGCATTTATGTAATCTTGTTTCCATAAAAGTTCATTTCCAAAATAGAAGAAGGGTTTCGTAAATGTGCATATACAAAATATTTCTTCCATATATGTGCATTTGTGAAAGTTGGCTTTTATATATGCGCATATATGGATGAATGCTTCTGTATATGAAAATTTACAAAACCCTTATTTCATTTCGTAAATGCACATATATGGAAGCGAGATTACATAAATGCAAATTTATGGCATCATTTTTTCATAAATGCACATTTACAAAAGTAGCCTTCAGTATATGTGCATATACGAAAGCCTAATTTCGTTCGTAAATGCTTTCGTATATGTGTTATATGAAAGTTGTATTCCATAAATGTTCATTTATGGAATCAATATTTTGTATATGAGCATATATGCAAGCGATTTTATATATGCACATATACCGAAGCAAGATTCTGTATATGCGCATTTACATAAGTTGTCTTCCATATATGCATACATATGGAATAAAGATTTTGTATATACACATTTATGAAATCCTTCTTTCGTAAATGTGTTTATGGAATTTGGCTTCTGTATATGCGCATATACAAAATTTTACTTCCGTATATGCATATTTACGAAAGTCAACTTCCGTATGCATGAATTTTGTATATGCGCATACACAAAAGGTGGTTTTTGTATATGCAAATTTACATAAGTTGGCTTTAGTATATGCTCATGCATAGAAGTTGAGTGCATTTACAAAATTCAGCTTCTGTATATGGGAATATATGGAAGTCATCTTTCGTAAATGCACATATACGGAATCCAACTTCCGTAAATTGGAAGAAACGTTTCAACATATGCGGATATGCAAAAACATACTTTCCTCTATGTGCATGTATAGAAGGCTACTTCCATAAATGTGTATTTACAGGAAGCCTAATTTTGTAAATGGATATGTATGAAAGAACTTCTATAAATCCACATTTACGGAAGTAGGCTTCTATATATGCACATACACAAAAGTTAGCTTTCGTATATCCACATATACATAAATGTTTTTGTTCATTTACGTCAATCAACGTTTGTATATCTACATATACATAAGTTGGCCTTCGTATATGCACATATACAAAAGTCGCGCATACAAAAGATGACTTTCATAAATGTGCATATACAAAAGTCTTTCATATGGAAATTGACTTCCATACATACGCATACGTGGAAGCCAACTTCCATATTTGCACATATATGAAAGTATACTTCCATAAATGCGCATTTATGGAAGAAGGCTTTTGTAAATGTGCAAATATGTAAGATTTATTCCATATATACGTATATATGGAAGCCAACTAATGTAAATGTGCATTTATGGAAGTTGGATTATGTATATGCACATATACAAAAGAACTTTTATAAATGTGCATTTATGGAAGTTGGAATCCATATATGTCCATATACTGAAGTCAGCTTCCGTATATGCGCATATATGGAAGTCTACTTCCATATGCGTGACTTCCATATATGTGAATATACAAGATTTGGCTTCTGTATATGCACATATATGAAATTCATCTTTTGTATATACGCATATACAAAAGACAACTTCCGTATATGCACCGTCTATATATGTGCATATACAAAAGCGAGATTTTGTATATGCGCATTTACGAAATCCAACTTCCATATATGCACATTTAGTAATTATGTATATGTGCATATATAGAAGTTGAATTCAATATATGTCTATATATGAAAGTGTATTTTAGTATATTCACATATACAGAAGTCGAATTCCGTATATGCGCATTTACGGAAGCCAACTTCCATATATGTGCATATACAGAAGACAACTTCTGTAAGTGCACAAACACATTTCTACATATGAAAATATATGTAATTTTACTTTTGTGTATACGCAAATATAGAATCCTACTTACATAAATTATCATTTACAGAAGAAGGCATAAATGTGCTTATACAAAATATTGCTTCCATTTATGTGCAGATATAGAAGCCAAATTCAACTAATGCACATATACCAAAGCCCACTTATGTATATGCATACTTATAGAAGTGGGCTTTATTATACGTGCAAATATGAAAGCTTACTTCCATAGATGTTCCTTTATGAAACTCTATAACCGCACATATAGGGAAGCATGGTTATGTATATGCACATATACAAAAGCACTTACGTAAATGGACATATATGGAAGCCCTTTCATAAATGCACATATATGAAAACGCTTTCATATATGGCCATATATGGAAGTTGAATTTTGGATTTTGCATATGCACATTTATTGAAGCGCTTTCGTATATACGTATTTACGGAAGTAGGATTCTATAAATGAACATTTACAGAACGAGTCTTCCCGTAAATATGCATATATGGAAGCTTGCTTCCATATATGTGCATATACAAAATCCAGCTTGTATGAATGTGTATATATGGAATCCGACTTCATTATATGCACATATATGGAAGAAATTAATAAACGGTCAAGCCGACTTATGTAAATGTATATTTATGGAAGTTGGCTTTCGTATATGAACATATACGAAAGCGCTTCCATGTATTCTCATATATGAAAGATTTCTTTTGTATATGCACATTTACGAAAGTTGGCTTCCATGTATGCATATATATGGAAGCAACCTTTCGTATAATGACATTTACAAAAGCTGGCTTCCATGTATGCATATATATGGAATAATAATTCCATATATGAACATATACGAAAGCCTTCTTTCATAAATGTGCATTTATGGAAGTCAGCTTCCATATATGTGCATATATGAAAGTTGTCTTCCTTATATATGTATATATAGAAGCCAACTTACATATACATGACTTCTGTATATGTGGATATATGAAAGTCGAATTATATATATGTGCATATACAAAAGTTTCTTCTGTATATATGCATTCAGGTAAGTTGGATTTTGTATATGCACATATATGGAAGAAAGCTTTTGTATATGCATATTTACAGGAAGACTTCTTCCGTAAATGTGCATATATAGAAGCCTACTTTTGTAAATTCGTATAAACAAAAGTGCTTCCATAAATGCACATATATGGAATCCAAAGGTCTACTTCCATATATGCGCATATATGAAAGTGATTTTGTATATGTGCATTTATGAAAGATATTTCATATATGTTCATTTATGGAAGTACTTTTGTATATGCGCATATATAGAACCCTGCTTCCCTATATGTGCATTTAGAGAGTTTCATAAATTCACATTTATGGAAGTAAGATTTGGTATATGCACGCATATACAAAATTCCACTTCTATGAATTTGCATATACAAAAGTGGGCTTTGGTATATATGCATTCACGAAAGTTGGCTTCTATATATGCGCATATATGGAAGATATATTTTATATAAGAACATTTATGAAAGCCTTATTTTGTAAATGCGCATTTATGTAAGTAGGCTTCTATATATGCGCATACACAAATGTTGACTTTTGTATATCCGCATATGCAGAAATTCTTCTATGCATTTACGAAAGTCGGCTTTTGTGTATGTGCATATATGGAAGTCGTCTTTTGTAAATGCACATATATGAAATCTAACTTTCATATATGCGCATATACTGAAATCAAATTTTGTATATGCGCATATACTGAAGTTGAATTTCGTATATGCGCAAATAAAGAATTCTTAAATGCGCATATATAAAATTCAAATTCTGTAAATGTGCATATACAGAAGTCAACTTCTATATATGTGCATATACATAATATTTCTTCCATATATATCCATACATGGAACCCAAATTTCGTAAATGTGCATATACGGAAGAAAGCTTATGTATATGAGCATATATGAAAAAACATTCGTATATGTGCATATATGGAAGCCAATCTTCTGTATATGAACATATACGAAAATGATTTCGTATATGTGCATATACGGAATCCAACTTCCATAAATGCACATTTAAAGAAGTTTACTTCCGTATATGCGTATATATGAAAGTAAGATTCCATATATGCGCATTTAAAAAATTTGTCTTCCATAAATGTGCATTTATGGAAGTAGACTTTTGTATATGTAAATATACAGAAGTTGGCTTCCACGTATGTGCATATATGAAAGTAGACTTTCGTATCTATGACTTTTGTACATTTTCATATACTGAAAGAGACTTCCATATATGCGCATTTATGAAAGTCGACTTCCATATGCACAACTTTTGTATATGCGCATATACGGAAGCCAACTTTTGTATTTGAAAATATATGGAAGTCGACTATCGTAAATACACAGAAACAATTATGCATATGTGGATATATGAAAGATGAATTTTGTGTATGCGCATATACATAAGCCTACTTTCGTAATTGTGAATTTATGGAAGCATTTTCGTATATATGCATTTACGAAACTAAGCTTCCCATAAATGTGCATTTACAAAAGTAGGCTTTTGTGCATGAACATAGACGAAAGCCTTCTTTTGTATATCCTCATATGTCGAAGCATTTCTTCCCATTTAGGGAAGTAGGCTTCCATATATGTGCATTTACGTAAGTCAAATTTTGTATATGTGTGTATACGAAAGTCAAATTCTATAAATGCATTCAACTTCCATGTATGAACTTATACAAAATTCGACTTTTGTAAATGTGCATATATGGAAACCACCTTCTGTATATGTGCATATAAAAAATTCATGCAAATAGAAGTCAACTTTCATAAATATGCATATATAGAATATATATTTTGTATATGTGCATATATGGAAGAGGACTTCCATAAATACATGTTTACGAAAGAAGTATTTCATAAATGTGCATAGATGTAAGCTTGTTTCCATATATATACATATATGGAAGCCAACTTCTGTAAATGTGCATATACGAAATCTTTCTTTTGTATATGCGTATATATAGAAGCACTTTCATATATGCTCATATACAGAAGCTTGCTTCTGTAAATGCACATTTATGGAATCTAAATTTCATATATGCGCATGTACGAAAGAATTTACGGAATCATGCTTCTGTATATGCACATATATTGAAGCCTACTTTCGTAAACACGCATTTATGGAAAAAAGATGCCATAAATTTTCATTTGTACATAATCTTGTTTCCATATATGTGCATTTATTAAAGATAAGAAGGGTTCCGTAAATGTGCATATATGGAAGATTTCTTCCATATATGCACATATACGAAAGCCAACTTTTGTAAATGCGCATATAAAGAAGGTTTTGTTGTGAAGGGACAAGAACAAAAACTATGAAAACTCATTGAATCCTTCTATGGCCTAAAACAAGAACTATGAGATTGGTATGAAAAGATAACTAAACATCTTCTAAAATCGAATTTCAAGAAATAATCTTGATATTCACAATAATATTTTTGATGGAGAAAGACTCCTCATTAAGATTAATATTATTTAGCACTTTTTATGAGAATGGTTGTAAAGAACTAACTTAATTTTGAACAAAATTGTATTCTTTACTTTCACAAATATGTTATAGACCTGCCACTTGGGATTGTAAGAAACAATAGGCCATTTCTCTTTATTTAGTAAAAATAGAGTATCAAGCAGTGGTTAATGCAAGTCAATACTCCTTGTGGATTCATCAAATCCTTTTAGAGTTTAGATTCTAGCAGCAACATCCGACCACCCTCTAGAATGACAATCAAAGTGCCATTAAGCTTGACAAATATCTAGTTCAACATGAATGTAGAAAACACATTGAGATACACATGCACTCCATCATAAAGATAATTCATGATCAAGTTATTGAAGTGCTCTTTTTCCCTACAGAAGAATAAGTTGCAAACATTTTCACAAACTCTCTTACATAAGTGAAGTTTTCAAAACTTTGGAGTTTTACCTTGTCATTTCAGCTGCTTTTATGGAGGTATGGTATGTCTATTGCCATTTCATTCTCTTTTGATTGTATTATTTCCACTCCTCTCCTGGTCTTTCTCCCTTCTAGTTATCTCCTCATAGTTGGGATATCGTCTGCGTCCCTGCCATTGCAATTCCATGTGAATGGGGAAATATGAAGCGCAGGCTAGCTTATTATAGTTTTGTGACCCAACATCATCAACCTGGTCCCTCTTTGGCTATTACTCTATGTCCCATCCATTCCATAAGACTTGTTGGTCCTCGCTTGTCTAATCAAAATTGGGATGATGAAGACAATGCCATGACTTATGTCGAGGAAGAGATTCATCTGGTTCCCCCCCAATCCCATATGGAATCTCTCCTACTCTCTTCTTCGTACCTTCATGAACCCCCACACATTTTTGGAGACTTCCTCAAAGTGTTTACCATGTGAGATAATCGGTAGGTTTTTTGTTTTAGGAAGAGACTCCTCTAGCATGGCTTGAGAAAATAACTATGGAGAAAGCACAATTTAATGAGCCTCAACCTGTGGAAGCCTCTTAGCCAAAGAAACAAAATGTTGATAGGTTCTCGAAAGAACATATGTAGTTGATATTCAATATGATATGGGACATGGTTGATCAACTTGAGCACCAGGATATCCTTAGTCATCATCTGGATGCATTGTTCGATTCTCTCTCAAGCGAACCTGCCAAGCGAAGGCGTCTAATCTGGTTCCAACCTTACATTTTCACTCCTACACGACCACACTCTCCCAGTGTCGATGGAAACAATGGTTTTCCTACTATTTAGTTTTCTCTTTTGTTGTTATGTTTCTAGGTCTAGAGAGGCCACAGCTACATTTTTGTTTAGGACTAGTTTTGTTTACTAGATCATCTCAAATGTGAACAAGAAACATCATTTCTTGTTTTGTTGGCCACGTGTTATATTTTCCATATGTATGGTAGAATAGGTGGCACACTTCTCCATGTGTATTGTTATGAAAACTCTTTAAGGAAATATAATTTTTTTTTTAAAAAAAGAAAAGAAACAAAAGTCGTTTCTCTCAAAAACCCTGGTAACATGAAAATCTCTTTTCATCTTCAAAAATATTGATAAATATAAGTGAAAAAAGGCATAACATAGCCCTTAAGTGACAATTGGGTCAAATATATTTCCTTATATCAATGTTACTCCCTTAATGGAGTACTTCTTTAGCCAAATTTGAAAGTCTTCTCTATATATATAAAATAAATCAATCCATATATATATATATTCTTGAGTCTTGTGAATTAAAATTGAAAAAGCCTTTTCCCATGTCATCCTCCTCATGTAGGAGTTGAACAATTTGAAAATGAGAAGATTTTTGGCTTTGGATTTTTGGTTTAGCAAGAGGATTGGTTCGCTACTCGCTCTCTCTCAAATCAACTAAGTCTTTCACTCAGCCAAAAATCCAAAACTGTAACGTCCTCCTTGTTACGACAACAACTCTGAGAACAGGTGCATTTTTTTTTCTTTTTGTTTAAAGTGTGTGCGCGCGTGTAAAAGTAAAAAACACACTTGAATCTACGTTGCCACTCAAAAACCAACAAGACGCAACCACGATGTTCAACACAAGAAGACTGAAGGCACACAATGAGTAGCTGCAACACTGTACGACCATAGGCATAAGGCACACAACAAAAACATTAAGACATATTGGGGGTACACAATAAGAACACAGAGGGAAGAATCCATGGTGTTAGGGTTACTATTTCTGCACAGGAAAGCAGGGCGTTTAGTCTTCTGTCTTCTCGAAAGAAGATTAGACAGGCTCCTGGCCAACTGCTCAGGCAGAAACTAGTAACTCGACCTAGAACAAGATGCAAGAAAGACAAACAAAAGAGGACGACCCCAACATATCCCAGTGACAACAAGTAATAAACGCCCCTAGACATAAGGCGTACCACTAGCAGTTGTAAGCAGAAACGACACCAGGTGTTAAGTACAGTACAGTCACAGATGGAAGAATCCAACCGTAGAGTTTACTATTTCTGCACAGAAAAGCAGGGCTTTTAGTCTTATGTCTTCTCAAAAGAAGATTAGACAGGCTCCTGGCCGACTGTTTAGGCAGAAACTAGTAATCTATGTCAGGTGTGTCGCAAGAGTGGAAACCCTGCCTTTAAAGGGCCCGAGACTCTTGACACGGCACTGGATTCTTTACACAGAAAAATCACACACACAGACATGACTCCTAAGGCTACTAGGGGGTGTCTACATCCCGCCCGACACAAGCCGACCAAGCCAAGCAAGCCATCCCAGTGACACAAACTCAACGGACAACCACGACCTCTATGGGAGATGCAAGTAAAGGGACACTAAGAACAACTAGCCATTGTCACTTTATATTCCAGTATCTACTTAAATTGACTGTCATATTACATCTAATAGGATATCGATAACAGTTACATTGCCCTTCCCTATAACGATAACGACATCACATTGACCGCTCCTGATCATTAGCATTACCATTGAACGCTTCGTTACATTAACATTACTTTAAAACAAATAACATGAATCGCTGCCACAAGCATTTAACATGAAGTAGTACCATACACAATTAACCATAAGAATTTAACCTGAAGTAGTACAATACATAGTTCTTCCATTCTGAATTTACTAAAACCTTTTTCCAACATAAATAATATCTTTTAAATTCCTTATCCCAATGTCATGTCTCATTCTCCGTCATCCTCCTATTCTCAATTAAACAAATTTTCTTCCTGCATAAATACATCATCAATTATCCCCTTCCCAAATTTTACAACCATAACTGATAAATTCTTAAAGTTCCCTTGATCATAAAAATTCATCAACGATTTTATCTTCAAAGGTTTTGAAAAGTAAAACCCTTGGTAATAGTGCTTGTCTTTATCTGGAGAATAATGGTTAAATTATCTAATTTTTAAACGTTATTTACATGTATGAAAAACACTTTTTATACTTAAAACTGGCTATGAAAGGTTTAAATATATTATATTCATATAATGTATATACTATTTAATTTTAAAATGGGACAATAAAATATGTTCAACTGCATACACATGTAAGAGTTTTCTTGTGTAAGGTTAAATACAAGAGAATAATGTCCTTCATAAATCTCAAAACATTATTGATATTGCCTTCTTACACATATAGTTGATATTATATTAAGAGCTATATTTTATAATTAAATGAAACAATTACCCTAAAACTGACAGAATCATTCAAGGCTGCCAAGGGTTAGTCAGAGGGGGGACCCCAGTTAACTAAAAAGGGTACACAGGAGGAATTGTTTGTCATTGGCTACATGGTTCGACGATAGTTAAAATTTCTGATTCATCGACTTGAAACTAACGAGATAACATTATAATTAAGAAAATGGCAGTATATGAAATAGAAAAATTTAAATGACAATAATAAAAATGACAATATTGAAAATGCCAATTATCAATATATAAGACAATATTTAAGGGTAACGATAATTTAAAAATCGCTATACAGAAACTACATCATATTACATATTTTGGTGACATTAAAGCTTGCAAGGTTAATTTCACTCGCAGTCATAGGTAAACAATCAAACGCATACAAGAACGCCCACAAAATCAATGCCCACGCTGTGGTAAACAATCAACGCATACCAAAAAAAAAGGCCCAGGAAATGAATAATTTCCACTGTAGGTAATAAAAACGCAGACCCCAAAAAGGAAAATACACTGTGATTTCTCCCATGAATGAGGAACGCAGACACAGAAGTAAAACGCATACCATAAAATATAAGATGCAATGTAATTATTCCCATTCTGAGTGAGATACGCAGACCAATGGGCGCCCAATATATATCAGTAAAAACGCAGATAGTAAAGCATTATAACAAAGATCTATAGATGCCCAATAGTTACCATGAGTTTCATTTAAAATGCCCAAATATATCAAGAGAACGCCCACAGTCCCCAAAACGAAAACGCCATTGTATGTAAAAAGAAAAACGCCACTGTACAAATTTCCCAATACAAACACCACTGTATGAAAAAGAAAACGCCAGAAAACGCCCAAATATATCAATTGCAAAAATGCCCAAGACAACAGTGGTAAAAATGCCCAATATCAGTTGCAAAAACGCCCAAGACAACAGTGGAAAAAACGCCCAAGATAACAGCGGAAAAAACGCCCAATATCAGTTTCAAAAATGCCCAAGACAACAGTGGAAAAAATGCCCAAGATAACAGCGGCAAAAATGCCCAATATCAGTTGCAAAAAATCCCAAGACAACAGTGGCAAAAACGCCCAACATAACAGCGGAAAAAACGCCCAATATCAGTTGCAAAAACGCCCACTGTATGTAATAAAACGACCAATGTATGAATTTCTCATTGTGTGTAAATAAAACGCCCAAATGCAATAATTGCTCACGGTATGTAATGAAAACGCCCCACATAAGAATGCTCACTGTATATAATAAAATCGCCCCAAATAAGAATTGCTCATTCTGAAGGAGAACGCAGATCACGCACACAGAGGTAAACGCCATCACATACAAAGAACGCCATTAAAATGCAGACCCTTCGAGCCACATACCAGAAAGCATAATGCCCAATGAAGTCCATGCATGCAGAGAAATTCAATCAAGACGCAGAGAAAATCACAAAAGAAAAACGCAAGAATTTACATTACATTAACGCAGAGATTAATGGCCAATATCGGCGGATAAATCAACAGAGACAAGTCTACCAGCAAGGGTGAATTCACAGATAATTACAATTTCATCACTCAACAATCGTTTAAAATTTTTAGGAGGTTCCACAAACATTGTAAAAATTTATCCTATGTAAATCATCCAGGAAAACGACAAATGCAGCAACCCTTAAAACATTTTAATGCCATTTCACTTTTCCAACAAGAGTCAGATCTACATCAGTTCTAGTGCCTTCTATTCTACCAAATAAGAGACCATACCTTAGCCTCTTCACCTGCCTTGAAGGATGACCATGCCTCGATTGATGTCCCGTGCTCCTTGCCGCTCCTGCTCGCCGACCATAGCGACCTCACCGGTACCTCCCAGCCAATCGCTAGGGGTACTCTGCTACCCCCTTAGCCCCCCGAGTTGCAAAGGGGCCACACACGATCCAGAGATAAGACTAGCTTCTCAGCTCACCTCCAAGGCTGAGCTACCACTCCAATACATCTGAGATAAACCCAACTCCTCACAAGCAATCCGTCAAGCCACAATCCGGCAGCGTAACATTACGCTAACCGTTCCCTCCCCTCTTCCTTCTTTTCCCCTTCTTTTATAGAATTTGAGACCCACCTACTTTCCTAAATCATTATTAATTTAATTTTTAATGGCCAACCTCTAAAAATTCTCTGTCGTCCAAGTGTCACTCATCCCTATGGTTCTCCAAAAATTAATTTCTTTTTAATAATTAAAAGACTCAATTCCCTCACCCCCCCTAAAGTCGCTCCTAAAATTACTCCTAGGGTTCCTAGATCCCCTCTCATGCTTTTAATGACTTTCCTAAAATGAAGTTGTTGATTTTTAGTAACTCCTTAACTGCTGATTCCTTTTTTCTTTTTACCCTATGTCCCCCACTTTCCATTATTAAGTTTCCTTTATTACAAGTTTCCTTATTTCTATTATTTATTTCTCTATTTTTTTTTTCTTTTTTATTATTATTATTATTTTTTTTACCCAAAAAGATAAATGAACCTATTAAACCTTTCATTGCATTTCTAAAATCCTAACTTTTATACTCCCACACTTTAATAATTTTAATTCTTCTTTATAATTTAAAAGCCATGGGTTTCACTTAATTTATCTCCCTCATTACTTTACCCCCTTTAATTTTAAGAAGACTTTAACTAACACTTAGGAGGGTTTTAGTTTACGTCCGTAAGTTTATTTTTGGAGGGTCTTCTCTTAAGACTAGTCAAAATTTTATCTTAGAGGTGTTTTAAATTTAGGTTCAGATTTGAACTGGGCGACAATTAATTAGGGGAGTTGTCTTAGGAATTTCATCAGGCGTTAAGGTCTTAGGGTCATCTAGGTTTGTCTCAACATCATCATCAATGCGACATGCCCTTCAGGATGCACTACGTGCTCCAAGGGTGCCACTCGCCTTGTTTCTTTCTGTTGCGCGACGTGCCCTTCAGGATGCACCATGTGCTCCAAGGGTGTCGCTCGCCGACTTGACGGATTGGTAGACATCTATAACACCTGGAGTCAACACTCTGCCAGGTGAACTTGTGGGAGACTAAGGTCTCTAAGGAATAAGGCCCCCCCTTATTACGCTCCCCTTAGAATCATTGTGAGTGACTGTCATAGCCTTCCCTCACGGCATCATGGATCCTCTCGAACTAGGTAATCATTAACGTACAGTTTGAGCCACGGCGGGAGTGCTAGTAGGTTGTGGCAGGGTTGTTGTCCACACCTCTCCCTCATCCTCTCTGGAAATCATGTGTGGCTCCTTCACTTCATATGTGAGTCTGGTCGGCAAGCTATCGTCAGCCTGCATCATCAACCATCATGTCAGAACATGTCAACAACATATCATCAATCAATATCATATCATCAAAACAAAGAAATATCACCGTAAATGAATCAACCCAAACAGCGCACTCCTTGACTCAATACGGAGTCCAAGGGGGTTCCACCGATGCCACTGCATCCTCAAGGTTCCAAAACCCTGCACACTCAACAAAACTGAGTCAATAGCACCTATCTACATCAAGTAGTAAAACATCATGTCGTCTATCAGAACGCATCATAATCAAGCATAAATGTATTAATATCAGAAAGGTCCAGATCACTTGCGAGCAAGTGTCCTCAAAGAATAAGTCTTGTAAGTGCGCCAGAGCGGGATGTTACATACACCCCCTCTTGGTCTAAACTGCGTCCTGAAGTTTGTCATTATAAATGCCGAATAAATGTACCGCAATATCATAAGTACTATTTTATCATAAGTCTATCTATTGAACAAAAATGAAAACTGTTGGCGCATATCATATGCGTCCTCCCAGGTCGCCGAGTGCGGACTATAATTGTCCCATTGGACCTTGACCTGGTCTACCATTCGACGTCGTAACTATCGAACACACTGATCTAAAATGTGGATTGGCTCAGCCATGAGTGCTCCCTCGTCCGATACCTGCAAGGAACTCATGTCAATCACGTGTGTAGGATCACCAATATAATGCCTCAAAACAGATACATGAAAAACATCGTGCAAACACCTCAAAGAATCAGGCAAGGCTAGTCGATAGGCCACGGGCCCCTTTCTCTCCACAATCTCGAAAGGTCCCACGAACCTAGGAGAGAGTTTGGCTCCCTTTCTAAACTTGATCGAACTCTTATGCGGTTTGACCCGCAAGAACACTCGATCGCCAACCTCGTAACTATGGTCGACTCGGTGCGCATCAGCATAACTCTTATGTCGATCATGCGCTTCTTTTATCCTTTGTCTTATGGTTTGCATTTTCTCTTCCATTTCTTGGATCACTTCTGGTCCCACCAGGACCCTATCCTCAAGCCGATCCCAACTCAAGGGCGCCCGACACGGTCGCCCATAAAGGAGCTCAAAAGGCGCCATCTTAATGGTGCTCTGGTAACTGTTGTTGTAAGCGAACTCTACTAGAGGCAAGAATTCCTCCCAACGCTTTTGTTGGTCCATCACGTAGATGCGCAACATGTCTTCCAAGGTTTGGTTCATTCGTTCCGTCTTTCCATCAGTATCTGGGTGATACACAGTACTAAAGTTTAGTTGAGTTCCCAAGGCCTCTTGGAAACTCGTCCAAAATCGTCCTGTAAACACCGATCCTCGATCAGATATAATATTTTTAGGCACTCCATGAAGCCTCACAATCTCACTGATGAAAACTCTCGGTATGTCAGGTGCCTGATACGTCGTACGCACCGGAATAAAGTGAGCACTCTTTGTCAGAGTGTCTACTACTACAAAAATCGAGTCATGTCTCCTTGCTATCAATGGCAATCCAACAATAAAATCCATCGAAATAACTTCCCATTTCGATTCCGGAATAGCATGCGGTTGAAGTAATCCTGCCGAGTGTCTATGTTCAGCGTTTACCTGCTGACACTCGAGACATCTAGCCACAAAGTGTACTATGTCGTCCTTCATTCCCTTCCAGAAGAATAAGGGTTTAAGATCTTCCCTCATCTTCGTAACTCCTGGGTGAGCCATGTAAATTGCTCTATGAGCCTCGCTCAGGATCAACATCCTCAACTCATCGTTTGGCAGTACGTAAATCTGACCTCTAAACCTCAATAAACCATCGCTATAAAATGAATATCCCTCATATCATGGTACCATCATTGTGTTTTGTCCGATGAAATCCTCGACTTCTTTGTACCAGTCATCGTCACGTTGTAAAGTGAGAATCTTCTCACGTAGATTCGTCTGAAGAGGCAACACCGAAAAGATGCGTGGCCTCCAACTCAAAGAATCCGCCACTCAGTTCATTGTTCCCTTTATGTAAGTAATCTCGAAGTCATACTCGTGAAGCAATTCCGACCAACGTCGTTGTCGCGCGTTCAGGTCGCTTTGCGTAAAAATGCGTTGTACTCCACAATGATCAGTCTTTAATTCAAATTTCCGTCCAACAAGGTAGTGTCTCCATACCTTTAAAACATATACAATGGCTAATAACTCCAAATCATGCGTCGCGTAGTTTTCTTCATGCCTTCTTAGTTTCCTCGAAATGTAAGCAATCACTCGTCTGTCTTGCATCAGGACCCCGCCTAACCCTTCCTTGGATGCATCAGTGCATACCAAGAAGTCTGCATCCATGTCAGGGACCTTTAGCATCGACGTTGTTGTCAACAACTCCTTAAGCCTCCTAAATTCTTCCGCGCATTTCTCTGTCCAATCAAACTTCTTGTTTTTTTCTGCAATTCCGTGATCGGATTTGCTATCCTTGAAAATCCTTCGAGAAAACGTCAATAGTATCCTGCTAAACCCATAAAACTACACACTTCTGTGACATTCGTCGGCGCATGCCATTCCATAATAGCCTCAACCTTGGTTGGATCCATGACGATACCTTCGCCGGAGATGACATGCCCTAATTAGTGAATCCTCGATTGATAAAAAGAGCATTTGGACAGCTTCCCATATAATTTGTGTTCTTGTAAAAATTGTAGTACCAAGCGCAAGTGCTCGTCATGCTCCTCCATCGTCCGAGAGTAGATCAGAATATCGTCAATGAATACTTGGACGAACTTGTCCAAGTACTCGCGGAACACCTCGTTCATCAAACTCATGAATACCCCTGGGGTGTTTGTCAGTCCAAAAGGTAAAACAGTAAATTCGTAATGTCCAAATATCGTCTTAAAGGCGGTCTTAGGGACGTCATCGTCCTTGATCTGTAACCGGTGATACCTTGATCGTAAATCGATCTTGGAGAACACCGTCGCACCCTTCATTTGATTGAACAGATCGTCAATTCTTGGTAAGGGATACTGATTCTTGATCGTAGCCTTGTTCAGTTGACGGTATTCAATGCAAAGCCTCCATGATCCATCCTTCTTCTGAATGAAAATAACTAGTGCACCCCACGGTGACACACTAGGGCGTATCAGTCCCAGGTCCAGCAACTCCTTCAGTTGCATTTTTAACTCTTGCAACTCTGGGGTCGACATCCGATAAGGAGTTCTTGCTATCGGTTCGGTCCTCGGTTTCAGGTCTATAGTAAACTCCAATTCTCTCTCTGGCGGCATCCCAGGAAACTCCTCTGGGAATACGTCTGCAAACTCCTTCACCACCGGAAGGTGTTCTAGACCTTCTACCACTCCCTTTTTGTTTAGCACAAGGATCGCATAAAGCTTGCACCCCTTGCGCAAACGCTTCCGTAACTGTAAGGAAGAGACGAACCTCAGGGATACTCCCTGGTTCTGTCCTACTATCACACGTCTCTTTCCTTCATCATCTACTAAGCTCAACCATTTTGTCTTACAGTTGAGCATCGCCTCATGCGATTCCAACCAATCCATGTTGATCACGACATCATAAGATCCTAATATCGTGACGTATAAGTTGACCCTCATGACAAACTCTCCCAGGTTAAGGGCACAGCCCGTAACCTTTCCTCCGACCTTCTGTTTGGCTCCCGAAGCCATCTTCACGAAGCTAAACTCATCCTGTTCGACTGCCTTTACCTTAATCCTTCTTAGCATTGCACCAGAAATGAAACTCTCAGTAGCACCAGGGTCTATCAAAATACTAAGGGTCTGGTCAGTGACGGTACCTGTCGTCTCGAGCACAGTCGACTAGTGCTCTGCCTGGCGGTTATTCACCGCTGCGTGAATCTGATGGGCCTTGCCCATATCTCCCACTGTAGCGGGTCCGGCTGATCCGGACACTTTGGTCCTCTCCACAGGACAGTCGCACTGGTAGTGTGGCTCCCCACATGTCCAACACCCCTTCTTCGGCCCAGTGGTCCTGGTACCTGAAGTAGAAGATGACTGCCCACCAGCCTGGAACCCTCGTCTGTTCTGCTGAACAGGCCTAAACTGTTGCTGCTGTGGGCGACGTTGTTGTTGCTACTGTGGTCCTCGATAAGGTGTCTGTTGCTGAGGCAGCGATCATCGAGGTGTAGTGAACGTGGATCCCCTCTGGAAGCCACGATATCCCGACGTATGTCTCGCCGGTGTCTGATGCTGCAGTGTACCAGTGGAACCCTGCCCTGCTGGTCTCGGTGGAGTCCTGGTCTGATCCTCGCTGATAAGCTCCTCCTCTGCTATCAGGGCCTTTTGGACAGCGTCGTGCAAGGTTTGAGGCATCAAAATACTAACCTTTGCACGCAGGTTGTCGTTAAGGCCAAACACGAACCGATTGACCTTGGGATTCTCAGTGTTCAGGTGCGGAGCATACCGGAGCAACTCCATAAAATGTGCCTCGTACTCGGGCACTGTACGACCTCCCTATCGTAAGGCGTTGAACTCATTTAGCTGACACTCAATGAATTCCTCAGAAATATACCTCTCTCGGAACCGTTCCTCAAACAGTTCCCTTGACACGTCTTCAACGGCCATGTTTAGCTGTGGCAAGAGCGTCTTCCACCATATAAGAGCACTCTCCTTCAATTGAAATACCGCCATGTAGACCTTCATGTTGGAGGTATAATCGTGAAGTGCAAAGCACATCGTCATATTCTCTAGCCATGCCTCGGCGGCTGCGCCCTTCGGGGCACCAAAGAACTCAGGAAATTTTACCTTCTCGAGTTCATGGTGAATGCTACCCGTAACGGCTGGTGCGTGCGGCGGAACCTCAGCAGGTGCCGGCGCCCTGGCCTCATCTCTGTCCAATCAGTTGATCAGAGCCTCGGACATGCACTAAAAGGATCTCATCATCCCAATCACATCGCCAACCGCTATCTTCTCCTGTCCGAGAACCTTCTCGCCTCCCTGGGGGTTAGACCCCTCAGGCGTGGATGCTGTTGGAGGCGTCACGCCTCCTCCCCTAGCACCCCGTCGTCTGCCTTCGCGGCACCCTCTAACCATGATTACCTGCACGCACACAATCAACTCGATCAACAATAGTATAATCAAATCTAATCATGTCAACGAAAGCCATAGCGATTCCCAAGTCGCTGGTTGAACCGACTCTGATACCATATGTAACGTCCTCCTCGTTACGACAACAACTCTGAGAACAAGTGCAATTTTTTTTTTATTTTTTTTTTGTTTAAGGTGTGTGCGCACGTGTAAAAGTAACAAACACACTTGACTCTACGTCGCCACTCGACAACCAACAAGATGCAACCACGATGTTCAACACAAGAAGACTGAAGGCACACAATGAGTAACTGCAACACTGTATGACCATAGGCATAAGGCGCACAACACAAACATTAAGACATACTGTGGGTGCACAGTAAGAACACAAAGGGAATAATCCATGGTGTTAGGGTTACTATTTCTGCACAGGAAAGCAGGGCGTTTAGTCTTCTGTCTTCTCGAAAGAAGATTAGACAGGCTCCTGGCCGACTGCTCAGGCAGAAACTAGTAACTCGACCTAGAACAAGATGCAAGAAAGACAAACAAAACAGGACGACCCCAACATATCCCAGTGACAACAAGTAATAAACGCCCCTAGACATAAGGCGTACCACTAGCAGTTGTAAGCAGAAACGACACCAGGTGTTAAGTACAGTACAGTCACAGATGGAAGAATCCAACCGTAGAGTTTACTATTTCTGCACAGAAAAGCAGGGCTTTTAGTCTTATGTCTTCTCAAAAGAAGATTAGACAGGCTCCTGGCCGACTGTTTAGGCAGAAACTAGTAATCTATGTCAGGTGTGTCGCAAAAGTGGAAACCCTGCCTTTAAAGGGCCCGAGACTCTTGACACGGCACTGGATTCTTTACACAGAAAAATCACACACACAGACATGACTCCTAAGGCTACCAGGGGGTGTCTACATCTCGCTCGACACAAGCCGACCAAGCCAAGCAAGCCATCCCAGTGAAACAAACTCAACGGACAGCCACGACCTCTATGGGAGATGCAAGTCAAGGGACACTAACAACAACCAGCCATTTTCACTTTATATTCTAGTATCTACTTAAATTGACTGTCATATTACATCTGATAGGATATCGATAACGGTTACATTGACCTTCCCTATAATGATAACGACATCGCATTGACCGCTCCTTATCATTATCATTACCATTGAACGCTTTGTTACATTAACATTACTTTAAAACAAATAACATGAATCGCTGCCACAAGCATTTAACATGAAGCAGTACCATACACAGTTAACCATAAGCATTTAACCTGAAGTAGTACAATACATAGTTCTTCAATTCTGAATTTACTAAAACCTTTTTCCAACATAAATAATATCTTTTAAATTCCTTAGCCCAATGTCATGTCTCATTCTCCGTCATCCTCCTATTCTCAATTAAACAAATTTTCTTCCCGCATAAATACATCATCAATTATCCCCTTCCCAAATTTTAGAACCATAACTGATAAATTCTTAAAGTTCCCTTGATCATAAAATTTCATCAACGATTTTATCTTCAAAGGTTTTGAAAAGTAAAACCCTTGGTAATAGTGCTTGTCTTTATGTGGAGAATAATGGTTAAATTATCTAATTTTTAAACATTATTTACATCTATGAAAAACACTTTTTATACTTAAAACTGGCTATGAAAGGTTTAAATATATTATATTCATATAATGTATATACTATTTAATTTTAAAATGGGACGATAAAATATGTCCAATTGCGTACACATGTAAGAGTTTTCTTGTGTAAGGTTAAATACAAGAGAATAATGTCCTTCATAAATCTCAAAACATTATTGATATTGCCTTCTTACACATATAGTTGATATTATATTAAGAGCTATATTTTATAATTAAATGAAACAGTTACCCTAAAACTGACAGAATCATTCAAGGCTATCAAGGGTTAGTCAGAGGGGGGAACCCAGTCAACTGAAAAGGGTACACAGGAGGAATTGTTTGTCATTGGCTACATGGTTCGGCGATAGTTAAAATTTATGATTCATCGACTTGAAACTAACGAGATAACATTATAATTAATAAAATGGCAGTATATAAAATAGCAAAATTTAAATGACAATTTAATAAAAATGACAATATTGAAAATGCCAAATATCAATATATAAGACAATATTTAAGGGTAACGATAATTTAAAAATCGCTATACATAAACTAGATCATATTACATATTTTGGTGACATTAAAGCTTGCAAGGTTAATTTCACTCGCAGTCACAGGTAAACAATCAAATGCATACAAGAATCCCCACGAAATCAATGCCCACGCTGTGATAATTCCGTTCAGAGATAATTTCACTCGCAGTCGCAGGTAAACAATCAACGCATACCAAACAAAAATGCCCACGAAATGAATAATTACCACTGTAGGTAATAAAAATGTAGACCCCAAAAAGGAAAACGCATTGTGATTTCACCCATGAACGAGGAACGCAGACACAGAAGTAAAACGCAGACCATAAAAGATACGATGTAATGTAATTATGCCCATTCTGAGTGAGATATGAAGACCAATGGGCACCCAATATATATCCATAAAAATGCAGACAATAAAGCATTAAAACGTAGACCTATAGATGCCCAATAGTTACCATGAGTGTCAATTAAAATGCCCAAATATATCAAGAGAACGCCCACAGTGCCCAAAACGAAAATGCCACTATATGTAAAAAGAAAAACGCCACTGTACAAATTGCCCAATACAAACGCCACTGTATGAAAAAGAAAACGCCAGAAAACGCCCAAATATATCAATTGCAAAAGCGCCCAAGACAATAGTGGAAAAAATGCCCAATATCAGTTGCAGAAACGCCCAAGACAACACTGGAAAAAACGCCCAAGATAACAGCGACAAAAACGCCCAATATCAGTTGCAAAAACGCCCAAGACAACAGTGGAAAAAACGCCCAAGATAACATCGGCAAAAACGCCCAATATCAGTTGCAAAAATGCCCAAGACAACAGTGGAAAAAACACCCAAGATAACAGCGGCAAAAACGCCCAATATCAGTTGCAAAAATGCCCACTGTATATAATAAAACGACCAATGTATGAATTGCTCACTGTGTGTAAATAAAACGCCCAAATGCAAGAATTGCTCACGCTATATAATGAAAACGCCCCACATACGAATGCTAACTGTATATAATAAAATCGCCCAAAATAAGAATTGCTCATTCTGAAGGAGAACGCAGATCACAGACACAGAGGTAAACGCCATCACATAAAAAGAACGCCATTAATAAGCAGACCCTTCGAGCCACATACCAGAAATCAGAATGCCCAACGAAGTCCATGCATGCAGAGAAATTCAATCAAGACGCAGAGAAAATCATAAAAGAAAAACGCAGGAATTTACATTACATTAATGAAGAGATTAATGGCCAATGTCGGCGGATAAATCAACAGAGACAAGTCTACCGGTAAGGGTGAATTCACAGATAATTACAATTTCATCACTCAACAATCGTTTAAAAATTTCAGGAGGTTCCACAAACATTGTAAAAATTTATCCTATGTAAATCATCCAGGAAAACGACAAATGCAGCAACCCTTAAAACATTTTAATGCCATTTCACTTTTCCAACAAGACTCAGATCTACATCAGTTCTGGTGCCTTCTATTCTACCAAATAAGAGACCATACCTTAGCCTCTTCGCCTGCCTTGAAGGATGACCATGCCTCGATTGATGTCCCGTGCTCCTTGCTGCTCCTGCTCGCCGACCATAGCGACCTCAACGGTACCTCCCAGCCAATCGCTAGGGGTACTCTGCTGCCCCCTTAGACCCCCGAGTTGCAAAGGGGCCACACACGATCCAAAGATAAGACTAGCTTCTCAGCTCACCTCCAAGGCTGAGCTACCACTCCAATACATCTGAGATAAACCCAACTCCTGACAAGCAATCCGTCAAGCCACAATCCGGCAGCGTAACGTTACGCTAACCGTTCCCTCCCCTCTTCCTTCTTTTCCCCTTGTTTTATAGAATTTGAGACCCACCTACTTTCCTAAATCATTATTAATTTAATTTTTAATGACCAACCTCTAAAAATACTCTGTCGTCCAAGTGTCACTCATCCCTATGGTTCTCCAAAAATTAATTTCTTTTTAATAATTAAAAGACTCAATTCCCTCACCCCCCCTAAAGTCGCTCCTAAAATTACTCCTAGGGTTCCTAGATCCCCTCTCATGCTTTT
>ML790262.1:84158-153618 GCA_009831015.1 Picea engelmannii | reverse complement strand
CAAGGTAACTCCATCTTCGACAATCTCTAAGCATTCATGACAGCTCAGAAAAACTTTCATCTTGGCTACCCAAGTGCTATGATTCGACCCGTTCAAAACATGTGCTTGCATGAGAGCCTGGTTGCTCATGCTGGCCATTTTCTTCTCAAAAAATTATATACCGGCGGCTAAAAAAACAAATTGCACAGGAAAAAAACAGATCTTACAGAGCTTGCTGAAAGACGTTTTGCAATTCGGCAAGATGGAAAGAGGCTGGATTTCCAGCCTTCTCTGATACCATGAAAACAGATCTGTGGAAGATAGAAAAATGGATTGATAGAACAGAGAAAACAGAAAATGATTTGACAAAACCGCAGAACAGAATAGCAATAACAGAAAACGAATTGCCAGGACAGAACGCACAAAACACCCACGCTCAGATCTCATTATTGAATTGGTATTTAAAAGGAATTACATGAAAAAGGAAATCTTCGTAAATAACGAAGCGACTAACAGCTCACTCAGTGATGAAAACAAGAAACCTAACAAATTGACAGTTAACTAAACCAATCAACGGAGCAAATCGCGGAGCAAATCGCTCAACTTATTCATCTAATAGGCTAGTCACGGATGAATTGGATCTTATTTGGATCCACATGTACCCCATTCTCATTAACAATGTATCCCAAGTGTTGGACCATGTTCATGCCAAAGGAGCATTTTTCCAAGTTGGCATATAGCTTGTGTTGTCATAAATCAAAACCTATTGAATATGTTGCATGTGCTCCTCCCAAGATTTGTTGAAGATGATAATTTTATCCAGATATACCAGCACAAAACAGTTGGTGAAGGGTCTCAATACATCATCCATCGACCTCATCAACGTTGTTGGTGCATTTTTTAAGACAAAGGGAATGACCAGCCATTTGAAGAGACCTTCTTTAGATTTGAAAGATATCTTCCATACATCAATCAGTTCGATGGGAACTTGGTGGTAGCCATACTTTAGGTCAATCTTTTTGAAGAACATTTCCGCTTGAGTTGGTCAAGAAGGTCATCAATTCGAGGAATTGGGTACCATTTCCTGATTATGATTTTGTTTAATGCTTTGTCATCAATGGAGAGATTCCAAGTCCCATCTTTCTTCTGCACCATTACAATCAGGTTTCTACAAGGGGAGGAGTTGGGTTTGATGTGCCCCTTTTGAATTAGCTATTGGATCTGACACTTGATTTCATCATTTTCCATAAGAAAGTGATGATAGATTCATCCATTAGGAAAAGTTGCATTGGGGGTGATATCAATTGGATGCTTGACTTAGCAGTGCATCGATACCCCGGTGGTTGAGGAGAAGTTGTCTTTGTACTCTTCCACAATCTCATCCACTTGCTTCTATTGCAAAGAGAGGCTTTGTGTAGAGATCACATATGTGGTGGAGACCTTCCGATTACTATGAGAAAAGATCACAAATAATATGAGCTTCTCGATCTATGAAATGACCTTACCACATTGCCTAACAGAGATTAAAGAAATAGCGGTAGGCGACACTACCTCTGGTATCCTATACAATTGTCTACCCAAAGTAATAATAACACTATGGGTTCTAGACTCATACACAAAATGTCACTTCCACAAATATGGTTGGCCTAAAATAACATCACAAACTTCAAGGGGATAAATATCACACAATTCCTTGTATTTTAAGGGCTTGATGTCATAGAGTAGACGATATTGTTGGTTGATGCAAAGATTTTTTCCTTGGAGAATCCAGTCAATGGTGTAGGGTTGTAGGTGTGGTGTCCTTGTAAGTTCTAGCCACTTGAAAAGCTCTGCTAAGATCAGGTTCTTCTGACTATCGCTATCGACAATGAAATGAATTGTATCCCCTTTTACCCACATATGTGAGTGAAATATGTGTTTCCCTTCTGCTCATTCTTTTGGTTCGCTTGGATGGACTTTGGTGGTAGTGAAAGTGGCACTGGTTTCGACATCGATAATCTTCTTCCCTCCTTCTGGATTTGATTCAAAGTCATAATTTTCCTCTGACTTAGACGCTCTCAGCTTGGCCACTAGTGACAACTTGGAGAAACATTCTTCGATGTTGTGCCAAAGGCTTTAATGGTATTCACACAACTTTTCCATGTCCTTCTTCTACTTCTCATTATGCTTCTTGGGTTGCGGCTTGGACTGGTTGTCTTGAGAGTGACCATATTTTATTTTTTCCTTGTTTTGTGGGTTGGGGTTTCCTTTTCCCTACTTCATCTATGAGGATTTTGGAGATCCAAAATCTTTCCTCTTCTACTTAACTTTCTTCTCGATCTTGACAACATATCTATAAGCCGCACATAATGATGCGATGTTCAGAAACTCCATTTCTGTTTGAATGTATATATGCATACAACTGCAGTATTTGAGCACCAGATTTCATTCAGAGTCTTTGATACACAATTTGGTGTGCATGGTATGGAAAATTTTGGTTAAATATGGTACTATCTAGTCCCTTTCCTAATGCAGCATCGCCCCTCATAGCTTCCAACATCGTAGTACTATTATTTAATGACATCCCTAAACAAATCCCATGTGGGGGTGACCGCAAATATTTCATATTCCTCTGTGTCCCTTTTCTTAGAGTAAGTATCCCTCTAGTCCTTAACATGGGCGACAACCTTGAGGAGTGAAAAAGTAATATTTTCCCTATTGGAAAAATTATGGACCAAACAATACCCTTCGAGCAAATTCAACCATTTGTCTACAACATCTTCCTCTATCATTCCTTAAAATAATGGAATATAAAAATTTACTTGTACCTTGAAGGGGGTTTCCTGGCCGCTTGATGAAGATATGTCTCCTGTGGGCAGTCACCGAAGGATCTGTGCAAATGTTTCCATCATTTCCTCCCTTTATCGTGCAAGGGATTCATCAAGAAACATTTTAAAAGGATATCCTTCTCCATCATATTTCTTCTCATCCCCCATGAGATTTTTTCGATCTCGGTGTGGCCGATCTTGCAAAGGCTCGACTGGTTAGAGTCCCAACTTCTTGTACCCAGATCTTATCGGGGACATGCACGAATAAAAACAAATGAAGAACAAACTTATTTGATACCAGTGATTTGAATTAATGAGTGGAACGAAATGAATAATAGATTGAATATGATAACACAGATATAGAGAACAACAACACATATCCAGTGAACAATAACTTCTATTGAATAAACAAAATAAGATGAAACTCTAAAACTACAGAACTAAAAACAACTTTCTTGAATGGTGGTATTTATCTCTGAGAAGAGATGTGGTTTCTATGTGCATCTGTATGATAAGAATGATTAAAATGAGGCTTCAGAGGCCTTTTTAACATTACTCATGAATGCCAAAACCCTAGACATCCAAAAACCTAACCCTAGGACATGAAACGCCAAAATTTATGTGGGCCCCATTGGGTAAGTTGGTACCTCAACTTCTCGGGGTCGTAAATTTTCCATATGACCTCTGTTTTAGGAACATGATATCCCATTGGAAATGTATTTTCGATAAATGCACATTATTCCATCAAACTCTAAATTCATATATAGTTTGACTATGGCAAGACAAAAAAACATTGTTTAGGGCCCCAAAATAACCCTGGAAGTACAAAAATATGTACTGACAAGAAAACTTCCACAATAATCAAATTGGAATAGGTGTGCAGCCACCAATATCCACTTGGATGTTTTGTATGGATTCATTATAGCCCCGAAAGTGCAGAACCCACAGTTACAAATAAATGTCATCATTACATAGAAATGTGCTTAACTAAAAACTGTGAAGAGGAGCCAGTTGGAATAGGTGGGTGGCCACCAATATCCACCTGGATCAATGGGAAATGTCTAGTCGATTGTATACCATCTCATACGTTATACTACCAACAACACTTGCATAGGGAAAATGTGCCATTTCCTCTATTTCTTCCTATGTCTTCAAACATTGTTCGGCAATTAAAGCCTTGGTCCCATAGGAATTGGCACCTTTACATGTTGAAATGTTTCAAAATTGTTTCAATATATTTCCTCTGGCTCAACCAAAGATTTCTAACTTCCTGATCTCTCCTGATATCCATTCCCATAATTAATTTCACTACACTGAGATCCTTCATGTCCAGCTTGGAGGATAGTTTCTTCTTCACCTCCTTTATTATGTCCATGTTGTTTCTGGTCAGCAAAATCTCATCAACATACATTTCTACATATATGAAATTCCCACCTTATTCCTTGGAATATACATACTAATCAACCTCGGTTCTCAAAAATCCCAAACTAAGGATGTATGTGTCAAAATTTTCGTACCACATCCTTGGTGATTTCCTTAGACCATAAAGGGATCTTTTCAATCTGCACACTAGCTCTTTCTTTCCCTTTATTGCAAATCCTTCAAGTTGTTTCATGTATATTTCTTCTTCGAGGTCTCCATCTATTGTAGGTATTTTGTGCCATGTAGGAGTTGAGTTCCCTTAGGTTCCTCCTATACCTAAGACATAAATGGAAGTGCAAGCGACAGAGTTTCCTAGATCTGATCTATATGATAAGTAACTAAGGAAGAGTGACAAAGGATCACACCTTATTTTTGATGTTGTCCCTACACTCTCATGGTTATCCTTTCGTTCCTCAATTGTTCATGTTCCAAATGATAGATATCTACACAAAAGGAAACAAGAGACCATTCAAATAGCACATCAATCATATAAACATAATGTCTACTAACAAGTCACAGTTCATAGCATTATTAGATCTATGCAAATGGGAATTTATAAACAAATAACCAGTCATGAAGAGGGAAAAACTTAGTACACTCTCTATTAAAACATCATAACAACAATATATCTTACATATGAAGTAGTTGATTAACATATCTCTCTCCAAGCTCTTTTTTGAAGCCTTGAATCCAAACCACCAGCATAAGTTTGCTAATATTTTTCTCCTCCTTTCTCATGGGAAATGGCTTAGTTCTTATAGCACTTTAGGGATAAGACCGAAAGGTAAGTAGTATATTATATTCAAGCTCCCAATAGAAGCATTCTAAAAACTAGACCCTGAGAAATCGAAAGAATATCTCATCCAATTGCAACCAAGTCCAAAAATGGAGCTTCTAGGAGTAGTTGCAACCAGTAGACATAAACAGAGAAACGGATCACACCAAGGAGGACTAGGGAGGGATACCAACTCCTTAGGTCACCCCTTAAGGAATATCAAGGGTGAACAAAGGAAAAGTGAGCCAAAAATAGAGGGAGAAAGGGATAAAAATAGTTTGTTTGAGTGTATGACCTCAAGGGGATGATGTCCCAAGGGTCTGGGGGTTAATAAATTTATAAAATATTCCCCCTAAAGTGTGAGATCAGAAGAGGTGTTTGATGATCAAAATTATTTACCAATAAAAGGTGCAGAGACGTGGGAAAAGAATCTTGGATAAGAGCATCACCAATTCTGTAGAAAATTTCCCCAAGGCGAGAATACCCATGCTCGGTAAAAGGACTAGAGCATAGCCACTAATAATACATTGCATATCCATGAAAGATGCATATGACTAGGTCATGGCCACAAAAATTACATTGTGGATCCATGTCGCAAATAGGATCATAGCCACGACCAAATTCAAATGTGGATATATTATGCAGTGTATCGATCAACGAGATGACTCGATGATGGAGCAATCTCTGAAGTACTTGTAAAAAATTGTCAGTGCAACTTGAGAGAGAGAATCAACAAATAGGAACAACAACTTCTCCCAAGTTATTCAACTTAAATATTAAAGGTATGAATATACAACATGTGAATAAGTGAGCTAATGTCTATCACGTTAGAAACCATCAGATTACCAGTCATTAATGTGAACTGTTAATAGGCGCGAGAGAATCCATTGATAATGATAGTGGAGCTCAAGATGCCTAGTAAAATCTACGAAGTTTGAATAAAGGTGTTGATGTCAAACACTCATAGAATCATTCGACATGATCCAATGATGAAAACCCACTGTCATAATGCAAGAAGATTGGCCACTGATGTCTACAAACTTCAGGGTACTAAGGGGTTTCCAGAATTCGATCTTGGATAATGAGTTGAAGTCAATAGGATGAAATATATCGAAGGAGGGCCTTAATTTATTCCTCATCAATTGACGTGAAACAGGTAAAAATTATTTGAAGAGTGTAATTATAGATCACAACTGACACAGGGGTGGTTGGTAGAATTGGGATAAAGATTGCAAGTGGTCAACATGGGATGATTGTCCTTAAACAAGTATGCATGAAAAATGACTTGACTCGGAAACACTGACTCAAAAAATGACCATAACCAGGTTCATAAAATATGGGGATTATGAATCGATCAATGGAACACGACAATTAAATGGAGATGGTAGCAGAGTAGAGACGATGGATAACCTGATTGTTGTAGTGGAAGATGGAATAGGTGAATTGTTCAAGGACAACTCAAAACGTGATGGTTTTCATATTATAAAGGTAACAATGTGGAAAAATCCTCTAAAAATCCCCACCATGAATGGTGAGTGCCTCCTTATAATTATATGATCTTTAGTAGAATAAAATATGCTCGATATAGCTCATTTGAGAATGAGTCCCTCGACATATTTTGAACGACCTGAAGAAGGAGTGGTTCGATCCCATAAATGAATTACAGATCCTTCAATGTAGATTTTAACAAGTCCATAGAAGGTAAACTCGAGGGTATTTTCATGTTGAAGGAGTCTGAAAGAAATTAAATAAGACTCCATATACTTACCTATGGATTTTTCTCGATCCTAGGTAGGTTTGTACTCGCCAGTGTTTTCAGTTTTAGGGAGTCTTAAAAACTTAAAAAAGACTCCAAGGGGGTACTTTTATTGTAAATTTCATCTCCTAGGCCCGAAAAAATTCAAAACAATGTGAAGGAGAACTCTCCTAACCACAAGGGATAGGATGTTCCTTTTTCGTAAATAGTCTGAAGAGACCGAAAAAGAGATAAACTATCGTTCAATAAATGTTCTTTCTAATTCACTTTAACGAGCATGAAAGACAACAAGATCGATCAACAATTTTTTTGTTTTTTAATGAGTTCAAAAAGAACTTAAAGTGTCATCGATGATGGTTCCATAACTTATAATAATAGTGTGTCTTCCAAGAGAGTAATTAGTATGTGGTTCGAAGAGATGAATGTCTAGAAAGAGAACAAAATGAACTATTTCTAGTTTGAAAAGGGGTAAAATGAAACCACTTATGGATTGAAAAGGAAAGCTTTTACCTCACTTTACTTATTTACCTTTGTGAAAGTTTGGAGAGCCCTTTTCTTCTAAAAATTTGGAGCGGTGATTAGGGAGCTTGCAGCCACAAATCCGGTATCTTTCAGATACCAAGTAAGAGATCGGATCCCAACTCACAAAACCCATGTTTTATTTTTTATTTCATTCATTTGTTAAGTGATATTAATTCACAAAATATTTTCCAAATCGTGGTCAGCCCTGGCCTCTATGCTAATGGAAACCGAAGGATTCGGTTTCTCTGAGTTGAACTGGGAAGGGAGATCGTTTACTCCTGACGATAATTTGAGCGTAGAATGGACCTTGAGCTCACGATCGGTCTCTCTTTGGATAAAATGGGTAAGAAACCAAATGATTTTGTCACTCTGTCCACCAAAGGATGGGGCGACCGAAGGTTTTTGGCCAAGTTTTTCCAGTGTATTTTGATGAATTTTTTTATTTAAATGGATTCTAATGCAAGTTTTGATGTTTTCTGGCAGGTGTGGGCATAATATTGGAATGGAGAGAGAGAGAACATGAATTGAATGATAATCTAGCAATACAATCCTGCCACTCTAAATGCATTGAGAAGTTGTGAGCTGTTAAAATTCTTCTTATGTCAAAACATGTAGGCACAACCACTCATGTTATAGAAATTGGTAGATATGTGGGATTTCGATCATCAACACTTTGTTGTATGAGGTCAAGTATTTATTTTGGAGGTCGAGGACATATACTTTCTGTTAGGATTCTCTCATCATGGTGTGACGGTGTTTTTGGTGGGTGCCAAGCGGGGGAGCATGGAAAAAGTGGATGACTATGTGGCACATTATTGTCACCCGAGAACGCAAAAGTGAAACAATAAGTTGCCAATTGGTAAAGTACAATATTTTACCTTGCATACTATATTATTTACCATCACACGAGCAACCAGGATTACATTTCCTCACTTGGATTCAAGAACTCAAGTGGATTATGTCGTGATGTGTGTCCTCGATAGTGTACAACTAGTGTGGACTAGTGTTGGAAAATATGAAAGACCAACTAACAAAATGTAGGTTGGGGAGGAAAAATAAATTTGGTTACGGATCGATTTTATTATCTTTCTTCTTCGAGAAAGTTCCCACTTTATGGCCATGGGATGGGGTTCCAAAATATGTGTTTCAGGATCCACTGATGAAAAAGTCGACCGATTTACTTTCACGACTCGGTTGGGGGCCTCAATTTCAGTTAGATGTAAAGTTTTTATGATGGTGGGATTTCCAAATAGTTGAAATAGATGTCTATGCATATCATGGTGTAGATTACCATGATGACCCAGATATGGTATTGCCTGAGGGTGAAAGGTTCAGTGACGATTTTGGTAAGAAAGATAATTTGTTTGATATTTTTGGTATTTTTAATTTTATAATGGTTTTTTTGTGTAACATAACAAATAAATTTTGGTGTGTAGATTGTGCACTAGTACGTATGATCGTGATGTCATCGTTGACTTGGCAAGGTGAACAAATCAATGTCTGGAGAGGGAATCATGAAGGAGGATCGAATGTAGAGTTATTAGAGGACCTCAAGGAGAAACTCGAGAGCTTGACTGTGGGGATTCTGGTACCATGTAGGATGACATACCTCTGCATATGCAGAGGAATGTAGTAGGTGTAGGGAATCGGTTCGGGCACCTTCTGTAAAAGTTTTCACGAGCAATACTCTATTATAGTGATCATAGGGATCCTTGTAACAACTAGTGTTGTTTGAGTCTGATGCATACTTGCATTGTTGATGTATGGGCGGATAACCCAATTTTGTTATGTTATATGGGTTTTGGATGTTTTTGAACACACTTTATATACATATATATACATATGACTTTGTTATTCCTCTTATATGCATGTGACGATGTGTATAATGAATGCTTGATGTTGAAAAGTATTAATGATTTAAATTCCAATTTATGACAAAATTAGCTAATGAATCTACTAGATGATTTAGATTCCTTGGTATATGTTAATACAAAATGTAATCAAATGATATTTCCAAGAATCTTCCCTATAAATATTTTTGAAAAAGAACAAGATATTGAATGGAGTATGTTGAATTAAGTTGGGAAACTACCAGTTCGGAGTCTATATGTATGATCAAATGACAAATTACCAAAGAGGATGCTTCAGTCAAAAGTTCAATGACAACATTATATTCAAAATCATTATTGGTTGCGGGGCCTAGGTAGATGCCCCTAGAACTGACTATGTCATGTGTAGGTGAAATGAGTACCCAAGTTGTGGAAGCAATATTCCCAGAGGTGCGATTGGCTCCATCCGCATATCCAAAATAGGGTAAAGAGAACAATGACATCTACAACGTCAAGCATTGGAAAGAATGAGTATATTGACAAAGTCCTACATACAAAGGGGAAAAAAAAACATAACACACTGTAAAATGTATGGTACAAATAGTACAAAAGCACTGAGCAATGAAAAAGCTCATGCATAGTATTTTTTCAAGTAGATCCCATTACAGGGCTCCAAAAGGATATTTCCTTCGCAATTATCTAACTCATAGGCTCCTTTTCTAAGAGAGTGTTTGAAAATATAGGGGCCATGCCAAAAGGGTTTGAATTTTCCTACGCCTAGTTTATCATGGTCTTGTTCGTAGACCAACACGAAGCCACCTTCTGAAAAAAATTGAGGGTAAAGTTTTTTATCATATTGTGACTTTACTTGCTTTTGGTGGGATTTATCAGCCATGACGGCCTCGTGATGTCTCTCATATAAGAGAGATAAGCATATTATTCATTCTTATTTAGTGGAGGTATCATGATAAAGTTCGACAACTAGCTTAAGCAAAGGAATTTTCCCTTCAATAGGTAGTACTGCCTCCAAGACATACACAAGTGGGAAGGGTGTGAAGCCTGTGGAAGTCTTGGTAGAGGTTTGATATGCCCATAAGGATGAGAATAAAATTATATCCCAATTGGAATTATGCTTTCCATTCATCCTTTGGAGTATTTTTTTGAGTACCTTGTTAATGGAATCAACTTGACCATTTTCTTGTGGATAGTAAGGAGAAGAGTGCTCTTTGTCAAAATGCAAAAGGGTAGATAACTAAATCATCACGATATTGCAAAAATGTGATCCATGATTGGTCACAATAGACTTGGGTACACTATATCGTGTGATAATATGATTGAATATGAATAATGTTACAATTTTGGTGTGATTAGAGTATGTGGGCATGGCTTCTTCCCATTTAGTGAAATAATCAATGACCACAATTATGTAATTATGACCAAAAGTAGAAGGGGATTTACATGTGGTTAAATCAATGCCCCGTTTAGAAAAAGGGACAAATGCAACAATGGGGTGGAGGGGAGGAGGATGTGTGCACATTTTCTTAGAAAACATTTGGCACTGGTGGTATTGGACTGCATTCATGCAATCTTTAAATATTGTGGGCCAAAAATACCTTGCACATAAGATTTTATGGGCAATGTCTGACACAGAAAGATGGATGCCACATGCTCAAAAGTGGAAGTCTTTAAGAATTTTTGTTTCTTCCAAATGGATGACACATCGGCGTAACACCATATCTACCCCATGAAAAAAAAGTGTATCACCAACGATGATGTAGTGTCAGGATTGATGGCATATGCAACAAGAATTTTCTTTTGACATCTGTGGGTGTAAGAATTTGGTCTAGAGATAAATGAGAATTTCTCCATACCATGGGTCACAAGAGTCGATGAGTAACAAATATTCATCGGGTAATAAATCTTGGACCACTGATTCGTCAATGACTCGAGGAAGTTCGGTCATTAATTCTGCAAATACTAAGGATTTCTTGGATTTGGGGGTAGAGAAATTGAGGTCCAATTCTTGTAATAAGAAAGTCCATTTCGAGTAGTGACCTCCCAATATCTAATGTGACAAGATATATTGCATAGGATCGAGGTCAAATCTAACGGTAGTAGTTCGAAGCATAATGTAATGTCGTAATTGTTGGATAGCGAAAACTTCTTCTAGTACCAACTTCTCGACATAAGGTTAATGAAATTCAACACCAACTAAGCCCTTACTGAGGTAGTAAATAAAATTTTCATTATGGTCTGCATCAGTTTGGACTAAGACTATTCCGATAGTAGTACCGAATGTCGCAAGATACAAGATAAAATCTTGATTATAATCTGGGGGTTTCAATATTGGAGTGGATGTAATAACATTCTTTAGTCAATCGAAAGAACATTGATCTTGTTATTTCCAAATGAATGGGATACCCTTTTTAAGTAATCACATGAAACCCTTAGTAATCTACGGGTAGTTGACGATGAACCATCTTAAGAAATTTTCTTGTCCTTGCAATTTATGAAGTTTGTTAATAGTAACGGGAGCAGGAAAATTGATAATGGCCTCAAATTTAAGGGGATCAAATCTGATCCCAAACCTAGATACAATAAAACCAAGGAGACAACCTGATTCCACAAAAAATATTCATTTGTGTGGATTAAGACAGATGTTGTAATGTCTACAACGAATAAATATTTTCCATAGATGATTGATATGATCTTTCCTCTTAGGATATCTAGAAGGTAGGAAATCTATATAAGGTTGCATGATATGTTTAATGTCATGGAAAGAATAAGACATGGCCCATTGGAAAGTGGCACCATAATTTTTGAGACCAAAGGGTAGCTTTCGATAAGAAAAAGTGCCCCATGGGCATATAAAGGCATTTTTGTGTTGGTCCTCTAGTATGATTTCGATTTGATTATAACCAGAGAAGTCATCCATGAATGAGAATACTTCGCATCTAGTGCAATCATAAATTAAGGGGGTGGGGAAATTGTCCTTAGTATAATCCTTGTTAAGTTCCCTATAATAAACACATACTTGGATCATGCCTTTCTTTTTGTCTACAGGTACAATATTGGAGACCCATTCTGTAAGGGGCATGGGATGGATAAAACCAATGTTCAATAATTTTTGAACGTTGTCCTTGATTGCTGTGGATTTTCGTGGTCGAACTGGATGGATTCATTGTTGATTGGGAGGGGCTCCAGGATATGTCTTTATTTCATGAACAACGATCCATGGGTCAATTACTGTCATTTCTTCATATGATCTGAAAAAAATATCGTCGAACTCTTTAAAAAGGGAAGTGTAACATTCAATCTCTTCAGGAGAGTAGTTTGCACCTATCTGGATGTGTTATGTGATCCCAGGTTTAACTGAAATGTCGATTGACATAGTATTAGAAATATTTCCCAAGTTTCCTTCTGATGGAGAAGAATATGACGTGGAAGGTAACAGGGATGAGTCTTGGGTGTCAGTAGAAATGAGGGTTTGAATGTGTTTCTACTCTCTATTGATTGGTGAGGAAAGAGGATCGATGGTGATGGTCTTCCCAGGGTCAGTCTTGAAGAGACATGACTTCCATTATAGCTTCATCTGATGGTAGGAAGAAATATAGGAATTCATCCTCAAAATATTCAGGGGTAACCCAATACGGAGAGGAAAATTTCTCTAGCTCCTCATCCAGTAGGAGTTCAGAATCAATTCTAGTAGATTCGTCTATTGTCTAGATGGACGAGTATGACAATTTAGTTGGGGATAAAGGCGTGGTAGCTACAAAAGATTTGATATTGTAAGAGTGAGGGATTATCCAAGGGTCAAAATAACCAAGGGATTTACCACAAAAGGAAGTGAGCATATTGATCGAAGCTATTTGAGGGGTATTGGGTGCAGGTAAAGGGAAGGTTCCCATAAGGGTCGGATAAAGGACTACACTTATAATCTCATATTTGGGTGTTGAATAACCTATGAATGGTATATTTTTGTTAGGGTTAAGTCACACATCGAGTGTACAATAATCAACATGGTCTATTGACACTGTCTTTCGTTGGTGAGGAAAGAATATAATTCGAAAGACAGAGGATGCCACTTGATAAAATAAAACCAAGTATGACCTAAAAAGATAGTGTACTAGAGATTAGTATCAATTACTTGTACTTTGATGGTGGCGGTTTTACCAGCTAGTTTGATTGTTAGGGAGGGAAAAATACTATGAGGATTGAAAAAATTTCCATCAAAGGATTTTAAGATGGTTTCTGGTGTAGTAAGTTGTGGACAACCTAAGGCTTTCCAACAAGTCATTGACATAATACAAGTGGTTTCACCTTCATCAATCACTATTCGAAAAAAAAAATTGTTAAGTGAACAAACGATGATTTTTAATGCAAGTTGGTGTGAAAGGTTGGGTTCACTTTGGTCAACATTAAAATAGATCATGTTTGACTCTAAGGGATCAATTACCCCAATGGATTTTAATAAATCTTTTCATTGGGTCAGACAACTTTGCAATACTTAGAGGGTGGACATGGCACATGGAGTTTGAGAGATATCCTCCACTATACTATAGTGTTGGTATGCTCAAGTGTTAGGGTTATGTGTTGTTCTTCGAAGTACCACTTTTGGTGGGAGATTGGTTTCTATAATTTTTTTATTGAGAGTGAGAGGGCCATTGGGTGGGTTTGGAGCTGGATAATATTTTGATGGAGGATTCCCATCCTCAGAGTCATAATTCTTAGCTCTGGTGGTTAATTTCTTGTATTTAACTATCAATATATTAGTGGTTGAGGACTCAAGGTTTCCCCTAGGTGGGGGTGGTTGTCTTTGCACAACTAAGTGTTGTTCTTGGTGTAGATTTAAACCTTGTAAAATATTTACTACAAACATATTTTCAGTAAAAGAAGAGAAAATATACAATGGAAAATAAAAACATTACACAAAGATTTATCCCATGGAAACCCAAACCGGTAAAACCATCATATTCTATATTCATTCATAGTGATACATTGTTTACAATACAATATACATATAGGAGCCAATGACATCCAAAACCCTGACCCAATGACCTTGATTAGTCAACAAACATAATTCCTTAACCAAAAATAGAAAACCATCAGCAAAACAGCATGTGTCGAAAAACCACCCAACAATGGACATGAAAATCAAGGCAACATGAAAAATGAGGTAAAAATGTGACACGTTTCATGAGGAAAAAAAATTCTCGAGGGCATTGCCCCTGCAGCCCCCTCAAACCCCCTGCGTGCCTAGTGCAACGTAGACACTACTACTCATGAAAAGAATATAACGCGTACCCAACATTCTCCCACTTGTTGTTTTATTTTCATATAGAGGTTACACGGTTACATAGTCAAGAATTCAAGGAAACAATTCCGATTGATCCTCTACACCAAGAGAACTTCTCAATGCTCACAAATTTTGTTAATGAATCTGCAACATTCTTCAAAGTGTCCACCTTCATCAAGAAAACTTTCTTTTCTTCAACCATGTCTCTCACAAAGTGATATTGAATATCAATATGCTTTTTCTTTGAATGATAAGTTGGGTTCTTTGCCAGAAAAATTTCACTTTGTTTGTCACAATCTATCCTTACAACTTGTTGTACAACCCCAATACATGAACACAATATTTGTAACAATGTTTCTTCCTTACTTACATGAGTGGCTACCATGTATTCAACTTATGTAGTTCAAAGAGACACTACAACCTGTCTTTTGCTCATCCAACTTATTTCTCCTCCAAACAGGTTAAACACATATGCACTTATAGATCTCATATGATCTAGATATTCATCCCAGTCTGCATCCACAAAGATATGTATATACAACATTCTTTCCAATATCAATCTTCCTTGGTAGCACAATGCATAGCTAGCAGTGCCACACAAATACCTAAAAACCCTTTTTACTCTTGTCCAATGCTCCTTCTCTGGTTTTGACATATACCTGCTCAAAACTCCCACTGTATGTGCAATGTCTAATATAGTAAAAACCATTGCATACATCAAACTACCAACTTCACTTGCATATGGAGCATGAGACATGTCCTCCTCCTCTTCCTATGTCTTGGGACACTGAACCAAAAATAAATTTACACCAACAGGAATAAGAACTTTGACCGGTTTACATTTTTGCATATTAAACCTCTGCAATATTGTCTCGACATGTTTTCTTTGATTTAACCATAGTTTCCTATTTTTCTGATCTCTTTTAATTTCCATGCCCAAAATGAAATTTGAAGCATCGAGATCCTTCATGTCAAATTTAGAGGACAATTAAGTTTTGACATCCTGGATAAACTCCTTGTTGTTTCCTATCAACAACATTTAATCAACATACAAGACCAAATAAATCAAATGACCATCAATTAATTTAAAATACACATAATGATCCTCTTTGCTTCTTTTGAAACCAAGTCCCAAAATACAAGTATCAGTTTTTTTATACCACATCCTTGGTGATTTTTTTAAACCATACAGGGACTTTTTTAGCTTGCATACCATCTCCTTCTTTCCCTTCACAACAAATCCTTATGGATTCTTCATATAGATTTCTTCTTCCAGATCCCCATGTAGTAATGTTGTCTTCACATCCATCTATTATACTTCAAAATCAATTGTAGTATAAATAGATAACAAAAATATTATAGAGGTTATCTTGGAAACATGAGAAAAAATATCACCAAAAAAAATTCCCTCAACCTAGGAATAACCCTTTTCTACTAATCGAGCTTTGTATTTCTCCACTTTTCCTTCTACATTCATCTTCTTTTTAAATAACCATTTGTGTCCAATGGTCTTTCTTCCTGTTGGAAACTCTACTAGATCCCAAAACCCATTCTTATCCAAGGTTGTCATTTCTTTGTCCATGGCCTTTTTCCAGATATTTCCATCCTCTAAATCCACTTCCTCCCTGAAAGTGCTAGGATCATCATCAGTAATAAACAAAGAAAATTTTTAACGAAAATCATATGGAGTATATCTTTCTGGTAGGATTCTTTCTCAAATTGATATCCTCAATACTGGAGTATGGTGATCTTCTTCTTCTGATTCATGTTCTTTTTTAGAGTCTGATTCATCACCCTTTAAATCAAACTCTATTTTCTCTAGTTCTTCCTTACTTTGAAGGACTTCATGTTTAACAACCTACTACATTTCTCTAAATACCACATCTTGGCTATACACTACCTTCTTAGTTTCTGGATTCCAAAGATTATAACCTTTGAGACCATCTTTATATCCAATAAAGATACACTTTTTAGCCTTCTTATCTAACTTACTCTTTTTTTCCTTTGGAACATGAACATATACATCAAAACCAAATACCTTGATATGTGTGAGAGAATGTTTATTACCAGTCCATAAATCTTGTGGAGTCGTCATCCAATGCTGATGAGGGTGATATGTTGACGAGGTAACATGCAGTACCTACTGCCTCTCGCCATAATTCTTTCCTTGACCCAAAACCACTGAGCATGCACCTTACTTCTTCGATCAGCGTCTTGTTCATCCTTTATAAAACTCCATTCTTTTGAGGTTTATATGGATTATTATTTTGCCTTTATATACCACAATTTGTACATAATTCTTCAAATTCATTCTTGTATAACTCTCCGCCATTATCTGTCCTCATAACCTTAATTATTTTCTCTGTTTGATTCTCAACAAGAGCCTTAAACTCTTTAAACCTCTCAAATACTTCAAATTTCTTCCTAAGAAAATACATCCAAGTATTCCTAGAGAAGTCATCTATAAATGAGACATAGTACACATATTTTCCCAATCATGGGAGCGACACAGGCCCAAAAACATCATTGTGAACTAGCTGTAAAATTCCTTTTGACCTCGTTGCACTAGAGGGGCATCTTACTAGATTTTTCTTCCCATATACACAATGTTCAAAGAAATAAAAATCTAGAGAGAAGTTACACATACCTTCAACCATATCTTTACTGTGTAGCAGTCGAAGACCCTTCTCTTCGATATGCCCCAGTATTTGATGCCACAACATAACCTTTTCTCCATAATCTATATGATTTCTTTCTTGTTCAAATACAATATCAAGAACAATGAAACTATTACACCCATCACTAATAGTGCTTCCTTGCATATTATACTAAGTTCCAAACCGAACTCCCTTCAACAACACCATTTCTCCTCAAACCATCATGCAAGTTTCCTTTTAAAATATCGTTTTTACCCTTACATCGTCCATTTTGCTTACAAAAATAAAATTTATGTCCAATCCAGGGATGTGCAGAACACTTCGTAGTGTTCTAATCCTTCCATATATGAGCCTCAACTTGACTTTTCCTCGACTTATGATTTTGGTTGTTGAGTCATCATTTAAGAAAACATTACCTCCATCATACCTTTCATATTCATAGAACCACTCCCTGTGGGGATTCATATGAAAGGATGCACCTGAGTCAACCAAAAATTCCTCATGATCTTCATGTGTGCTTGAAGAATCCAATTACACATCCCCTCCTTCCTTGGAGGTATTTTATTTTGTAGAAGAAGATTCTTCAGATCCCTTCTTTTTCTCAACTTTGGATCTACACTGCTTCTTGTAGTGCCCTTGTTTTCCACACTTCCATCATACCTTTACAAACTTTCCAGGAGATTTAGATATACCCTTAGACATAGATGTCCCACTTGAGAACTTAGATCTATTTATTTCCTAGGAGTTTCCTCTTGCAAATAATGTGTTTGTTCTCTATCCTTCCATATTCTTCCTTCTCGTCTCATCAGACAAAAATGATGAGACCACTTCATCAAACTTCAATGCATTTGTATTACTACCTATGGCCACAACCAGACTATCCCACGAATATGGTAAAGAACATAATAAATTGATACACTTATCTTCATATAAAATTTTAATCTCAACATATACTAACTGACTTAAAACAGTATTGAAGGCATTCAAATTCCCAACCACTAAGTCTCCATCTTTCATCCTCAGGTTATACATCTTGTTTCTTAGTAATAGTTTACTTACTAGGAACTTACACTGACACAACTTCTCCAAATTATCCCATAAATCCTTGGTTGTAGCTTCCTTTGACACATTCAGTAATATTGAATATGAGAGACACGGTTGAATTATTCTCTTCACCTTCTGATCCAACTTTTTCCAGTCATCTATTGAAGTTCATGTAGGTGCAGTGTCTGTATCTATTGTGATCCGCTGATCTCTTTCCACCAATAGATATTCCATATTGAGATTCCACAGCTCAAAAAAATTTCCATTAAACTTCTTGATCTCCATTTTTTAATTTCTCTCCATTTTGTTTCACCTGAAAATTCAATACCACAAATATCCCACTATAACAAGGATTTTCACAGTCTCGAGCCAAACCCTTGACCACAAAAGAATCCCCCTGAAGAAAAAAAAATTTAATACCAAATGTAGATTTTAACCTTGTATAATATTTTTTGCAAACATATTTTGAGTAAAATAAAGGAAAATATACAATATAAAATACAAACATTAAACAAATATTTTTTGCTTGGAAACCCAAACTGGGAAAACCAACATATTTTATAGTCATTCATAGTGATAATTTTTTTACAATACAATATACATATAGGATTCAACGACATCCAAAACCCTAACCCAATGACATGGATTAGTTAACAACCCTAATTCCTTACCTGAAAATAGAAAACCATCGGCAAAAACCCATGTGCCTAAAAAATGCCCAACAATGGACACAAAAATCAAGGCAACACGAAAAAAGAGGAAAACATGCGACATGTCCCCCTGCACCCCCCAACAGTTGGGGGCGGAGGATTTGTTAATACTACAGGTGTAGAAGAGGATGGGCCTTATTGGCATAGGGGAATACTTGGGGTTCAACACTTTAACAACGCAGCAACAAAACCCTAAATACCAACCCTTTCAACAACACCTGCGAAACATATGAAGTCTCACCCGAGGTAGAGGCAGGGGGGGTTGTAGGACTCAAGTGCTTACAACCTAGATGGGACACAAATCTGTGATCACAATACTTAACAGAGAACTTAGAAGTTAACATTCATTATATTTTACCCTTATTCACATCGCATATTCAAACCCTAATTTCATAACAACACAATATTCAACAAGATCTAAGCATATCTAACCATTTAGCACATAGCATCAAATAGATATAACATTCATTCATGTTATTAAGAAGTAAGATACTATATCATATGAATATAGCATACACAAAGGTTCAGCACTAAGAATAAATCACATTGATCACACCGAGTAATCACAACATGAGATGTACTTGGTTCACCCAAGTGTGAGTCTACGTCCACCAACTCTTCTTCTTATTTATTATCTTCTTTCAATCTTCTTATATGAATAGAGCCACAAAACCAACTCTGCATGGGATAGGAGATCTGAACACACCTCTCCAGATCCTCCTTCCCCGAGTTAGGTCACAACACTAAGCCTTATTACACAGTCTTCACACAAGCTTCTTACAATCACTTGCACTTAGCTCTGCAAGTCTTAACACATTGAATGCACAAAACCTCTAGATCCGCACTAAGTCGATTATACTAGGCCTCTCTATATTTTCTTACATCGCCTAGATATCTATTTATACATTAGAAATGGGGCCTAAACATGGGTAAACCCATGAGCTGACATCCCATACCCATTACATAAACCCTAATCCCCAAAAATCCCAAAAAATGGGGCGAGATCCCACGATATCTACTTCGCATAGGCGCTCCATATTCAACCATCCTATCAAAGTCCCAAAAGTGGTCAAACACAACCAAGCTTATCCAAAGCTTGGTCGAGGGCCAACAAGCCCCCAACACTCACCTGTGGTTCGTCCTGAGTCACACTGACCTAGGAAAATTTTCTTCGAAGGCCTCAAGTTTGGCTCGAGCTACTTCGACTTGTTGTATCGCCAGAGCCTCCTGCTAAAAAAATCCTAGATGAATTTCTCGATGAAATTTCCTTCGAAGGGTTGTTCCATCGAGGTGACTAGTTATTCTAGTTGTTCTCCTTACCCTCTATCTCCTTAAAAAGTGTGCAGGCTTCATCTTGTACCGGTTGGAGTCTCTAGGTCACTTCCATGACTTTAATTTGGATGGCATGGACCTGTTGCTAAAATGCGAGATGTTCCTGTGACCTTTTCATCTTCTTAACTGCTAAAACAAGATTCAGTTGTGCTTGCATTGTCGATGGTTGTTTCTTTTCCTCTTGAAGTTGTGCTTATAATGCTCTTAGTTTTGGGTCTTCTATGAGTCGATCATACATTTGCACACTGCAGTTGTTGAGTATCTTACATTCTAAGGCCAATGCCTTGATTCTTTTTACTACGCTCCTAGCAGTTTCTTCTCTCTAGTCTCGCACTTCCTGCGAAGTGTTTGGCATTGCTTACAGTTCTATTTCCGCCTCTGTTGCTTGAAGATGTTGAATAGCTTCAATGAGCTTCTCCACTTGAATCTCCACTGTGTCTTCTTCTATCTATGTGAGGCCTGACACAGAGAAAAGTGCTCTAGTGACTACTTCTTTAACTCCAATCTACTATGCAAACAACTGTTCTTTTTCCTTCTGGATCTATGCTTTATCCTCTACAAACTTCGCTTGGACGTCATATTTCTCTTTCTGTGCAACCCGACATTGGTCTAAGGCTTCCTCCTTTGGTTTCTTTAATGCCTCTGCGGCCTTCTCCTTTTCCTCTTAGACCCAATGAAGGCAAGCCTCTGTCAAATCTACTAATCTGTGTAGCTGGGCAAGTTCATCTCCTACTTATATGCCCCATGATGAGAACGGTGCAGTAGATACTGTGTGGCTCGAATAAAGAGCCTATTGTATCCCTTTGATCTCTGCCTCGATCCTGTCAAACATTGTCTCATGTTTGGCTTCACTTTGCTGCAAAATGTCCTCTGAGTTATTTGATACAGCTATGATGATAAGGTCAATATCATCCATCGTGAGTACAGTCTGTAATTTAGGATTATTTGCTCATGATTTATTTCGTGCTGATGGTTTCTTCGAGGAACCCTTTATTTTCTTAGATGTACCAGCCTACATGATGGTATCCTTAGGCAGTGTTACTTCACCATGTTCTTTGTATTTTTCTTCCCCTTCATTCTCTTACTGGTCTACTTCGCCATCTCCTCCTCCTCCTACTGAATATGGTGTAGTTTCCTTTGATGAATTGTTCATTTCCTATACTTATTCCTTCTTATTCCTTCTACTGCTGGCCGATTCATCATATTCTTCTCGAGTGACTACAAGACTTCCGATGAGGTCGAGGTCAAAGAGTTTTGTTTTTTCGACCAGTACAAGGAACTTTGCAGGCCATTACTTGTTTATTTCTTCCATGTCCTCCTCTGTGAGTTTGTAATAGTACTGGATCTCTTCATTGTGTTCGTCCCCACGCACAGTGATTTAAATGAAATTCCTATCTGCGTGGAACTTCGCAAGTGGCCTAAACCTATGTAGAGCATTCGACGTCATGCAAGGAAAATATTCAATGGCACTCTTCAGCTGTAAATAACATGTGTGGAACACCACATTGGATTGCCATTGTTTTTCCATGTCGTTCGAATAACAGAGCATAGTGAACTTCACGACCAGTGGTTTGGATGAGTCAATTTTAGGGAAGTTTGCTCCTTCCGGAATATCCCAAGCAATGAAGGAAATGAGAATAAACAACCAACTAAAATGAAAATCGTAGCCATGATCCTATACATCGTAGAAATATTGCTCCAACTGGTTGACGAGGTAGCTCTCCTAGTTCATTTGCATCCCTTCGATGCATTTGCCTATGAGGTCGAAGATGAACCCCGTGACCTACATTGGTCTTTTATTCCTGATGAGATTACCAATGATCAACTAGAAAGCTAGGTGCACTACGCCATTTTGAATGGAGGCTACCTTTTAGCCCCAATTCCACTTCTCTACATAACCATAAGTTTTTTTTATGCACTGTTCCAGGGTTTGATATGCAACCTTCCCTGGGTAAAAATACCGAGGGTCAGGTCCTTGCATGCTCAATCCGATGATTTGATGGATCAACATTGGATCTACGGTGATACGTCGATCCAACCATAGGTAACCACCATGGTAGCATGACATGAGGAGTTTAACGCATGCGTTAACCTCATGATGTCTATCGAAGTGTGGGATATTCATCACATTAAGGATTGTCGATATTGCGATGTCCATGGTCCACGACTGGGGGATTATCTTTGACTTCTTCCTCATTTTCTTGGTCAAGTACTTGTGAAGGGAGAGAATTCCATAATTCTTGTGGTCTCCCAAGTTGAAATCACTGATCTTTAGCTTCATAATCTATCCTAACTGCAGTCCAACTGTGAGTATCCCCTTCAGGAGGTATGCAGTGATTAGTGTATAGTCAAAGTCTCTCGGGATGTTCTCACGAATAACCACGCCAGCCATAGGTGGGATATATTCGGGAAGGATTGATGGGATGAGATTTTCATTTCCCAAGTCGTCCTGATGCTTATTTGCTTCTCTCTTGCAGTTCGTGATGGCCCAGATCGACATGCAGTCAATGGGGAGGCTTGCAATCCTCTCGTTGATGAGGCCTGTTCTCCTTTCGACATCACCTTCTCTACCATGAGGTCAATAAAAATCTCTTTGAAATATTTCTCTACTGTGCTAAGGTCGCTTGACATGTACTCTCTTTATCAAATGTTTTGGATAGGTGGAAAAATTCTACAGGTAAGTATAACAGGTGACGAGGTCTAAATAAGCACTACGTGAAAGCAATTAGTTCTCTATGGTTTCAGATAGTCACAATTTTGAAAATTATCCCCAGTAAGACATTTGACGGGTGAAATAGATAGCATCATAACGGGCTCCTCCAACGAGAAGGAATGCCTCAATCAATACAATTCTAAGCATATCTAACCATTTAGCACATAGCATCAAATAGATATAGCATTCATTCATGTTATTAAGAACTAAGCTATTATATCATATGAATCTAGCATACATAAAGGCTCAGCACTAAGAATAAATCACATTGATCACACAGAGTAATCACAACACGAGATATACTTGGTTCACCCCAGTGTGGGTCTACGTCTACCAACTCTTCTTCTTATTTATTATCTTCTTTCAATCTTCTTATATGCACAGAGCCACAAAACCAACTATGCATGGGACAGGAGATCTGAACACACCTCACCAAATCCTCCTTCCCCGAGTTAGGCCACAACACTAAGCCTTCTTAGACAGCCTGCACACAAGATTCTTATGATCACCTGCACTTAGCTCTGCAAGTCTTAACACATTGTATGCACAAAACCTCTAGATCTGCACTAAGACGATTATACTAGGCCTCTCTATATTTTCTTACATTTCCTAGATATCTATTTATACATTACAAATGGAGCCTAAACATGGGTAAACCCATGGGCCGACATCCCATACCCATTACATAAACCCTAATCCCCAAAAATCCAAAAAAAGGGGGTGAGATCCCACGATCTCCACTTCGCCTAGGCACTCCATATTCAACCATCTTGTCGAAGTCCCAAAAGTGGTCAAACACAACCAAGGTTCTCCAAATCTTGGTCGAGGGCCAACAAGCCCCCAACACTCACATGTGACTCGTCCTGAGTCACACTGACCTAGGAAAATTTGATTTGAGGGCCTCAAGCTTGGCTCGAGCTGCTTCGACTTGCTGCATCACCAGAGCCTCATGCTCAAAAAAATCCTGGATGAATTTCTTGGTGACATGTCCTTCCAAGGGTTGTTCCATCGAGGTGACTACTTATTCTAGTTGTTCTCCTTACCCTCTATCTCCTCAAGAAGTGTGTAAGATTCATCTTATACTGGCTGGAGTCTCTAGGTCACTTCCATGACTTTAATCTCGATGGCATCGACCTGTTGCTAAAATGCGCGATGTTCCTGTGACCTTTTCATCTTCTTAACTGCTAAAAGAAGATTCAGCTGCACTTTCACTGTCGATGCTTGTTTCTTTTCCTCTTGAAGTTGTTCTTCTAATTCTCTTAGTTATGGGTCCTCTATGAGGCACTCATAGGTCTATGCACTGCGGTTGCTGAGTATCCTACATTCTGAGGCCAATGCCTTGATTCTTTTTACTGTGCTCCTAGAAGTTTCTTCTCTCTAGTGTTGCACTTCCTGTGGAGTGCTTGGCACTACTTGCAGTTCCAGTTCTGCCTCTCTTGCTTGAAGCTACTGAATAGCTTCAACAAGATTCTCCACTTGGATCTCCACTATGTCTTCTTCTATCTGTGTGAGGCCCGACATAGAGAAAAGTGCTCTAGTGACTACTTCCTTAACTCCAATCTGCTCTGCGAACAACTGTTCTTTTTCCTTCTGGAGCTACACTTTATCCTGTTTAAACTTCGCTTGGACATCATATTTCTCTTACTGTGCAACCCAAAATTTCTCTAAGGATTCCTCCTTTTCTTTCTTTAATGCCTCTACGGCCTGCTCCTTTTCCTCTTGGACCCGACGAAGGCAAGCCTTTATTGAATCTACTAATTTTGCGTAGCTGGGTAGGTTCATCTCCTACTTATATGCCCCATGATGACAACGGTGTAGTATATACTGTGCGGCTCAAATAAAGAGCCTGTTGCACCCCTTTGAGCTTTGCCTCGATCCTATCAAACATTGTCTCATGTTTGGCTTCACTTCGCTGCAAAATGTCCTCTGAGTTATTTGATATAGTTGTGATGATAAGGTCAATATCATCGTGAGTACACTCTGTAATTCAGGATTATCTGCTCGTGATTTATTTCATGCTGATGGTTTCTTTAGGGAACACTTTATTTTCTTAGATGTACCATCCTACATGATGGGATCCTTAGGTGGTGTCACTTTTCCATGTTTTTCCCTTTCCCTTCATTCTCTTCCTGGTCTACTTCGCCATCTCCTCCTCTTCCTAGTGAATCTGGTGTAGTTTCCTTTGATGTGTTGTTCATTTTTTATACTTCTTCCTTCTTCTTCCTTCTACTTTTGGTCGGTCCATCATATTCCTCTCGAGTGACTATAGGACTTCCGATAAGGTCGAGGTTAGAGAGTTATGTCTGTTCGACCAGTGCAAGGAACTCTGCAAGACATTACTTGTTTATTTCTTCCATGTCCTCCTCTGTGAGTTTGTAATAGGATTGGATCTCTTCATTGTGTTTGTCCCCATGTGCAGTGATTTAAATGAAATTCCTATCTGCGTGGAACTTCGCAAGTGGCATGAAATATTCAATGGCACTCTTCAGCTGTAAATAACATGTCTGGAACACCACATTGGATTGCCATTGTTTTTCCATGTTGTTGGAATAAAAAAGCGTAGTGAACTTCGCGACCAGTGGTTCAGACAACTCAATTCTAGGGAAGTTCGCTCCTTCCAGAATATCCCAAGCAATGAAGGAAATGAGAATCAACAACCAGCTAAAATGAAAATCATAGCCCTGATCCTATGCATCGCAGAAATATTGCTCCAATTGGTTGAAGAGGTAGCTCTCCCAGTTCATTTGCATCCCTTCGACGCGTTTGCCTACGAGGTTGATGATGAACCCCGTGACCTCTGTTGATCCAACCATAGGTAACCACCATGGTAGCATGACAAGAGGAGTTTAACGCATGCGTTAACCTCATTATGTCTATCGAAGTATGGGATATTCATCACATTAAGGATTGTTGATCTTACGATGTCCATGGTCCACGAATGGAGGATTATCCTCGACTGCTTCCTCATTTTCCTGGTCAAGTACTTGTGTGGGGTGAGCATTCCATAAATCTTGTGGTCTCCCAAGTTGAAATCACTGATCTTTAGCTTCATAATCTATCTGCAGTCCAACTGTGAGTATCCCCTTCGGGAGGTATGCAGTGATCAATGTATAGTTGAAGTCTCTCGGGATGTTCTCATGAATAACCATGCCAACCATAGGTGGGATATATTCGGGAAGGATTGATGGGATGAGATTTGCGTTTCCCAAGTCGTCCTGATGCTTATTTGTTTCTCTGTTGCAGTTCGGGATGGCCCAGATTGGCGTTTAGTCAATGGGGAGGCTTGCAATCCTCTCATTAATGAGGCTTATGCTCCTGTCGACATGAACTTATCTACCATGAGGTCAATAAAAATATCTTCGACAGATTTCTCTACTGCACTAGGGTTGCTCGATATGCACTCTCTTTATCAAAGGTTTCAGATAGGTGGAAAAATGCTAAAGGTAAGCATAACAGGTGGCGAGGTCTCAATAAGCACTACGTGAAAGAAATTTGTTCTTTGTGATTTTGGATAATCACAATTGGAAAAATTATCCCTGGTAAGACATTCGACAGGTTAAAAAGATAACATCGTAACGGGATCCTCCAACGAGAAGGAATGCCTCAAGCAATACAATTCCATCTGTTAATACGTTCTAAAAATAACTACGTTTCTAGTCGTTCTAGAGCGTCGTTCTAATGGTCGGGATGACTCCAACAGTCATATTTCTTCACCATGGCGAAGTCCCAGTCAACGATGTTCTTCTATTACGACAAGGTTCAAGTTCTGCAAATCTTCCTTCTGTGAAGTCCTCTCTGGAACCTCCTGCAATTTTTCTAGCTTTTATTTCTTCTTACTGAGATTTCTTTCTTTCTTCCCTATGATCTGCGTCTCTAGATTCCTCTTTCTATTCTTGTTCTTATATTTTATTAGCATAGTAACTTCACACTGTTGAGGATCTTTCACAAGGTTCGAGGGTAACACTTTTTCTTTTACCGATCTGGAGTAGGTTCTCTTCTCTCCTGCATGGATAGGTTCTTTAATCCTTCTTGTGTTCTTTCAACTTCAACAACTAAGTCTATGGCCCTTAGTTGCTTCGACTTGTCCTCTTGTTCTTGTATTAATCTCATTATTTTCCTAGCCATAAAATCCATTAATTCTTTCTTTTTTCAGTTCTATAGCTTCCTCTTCTTCTCTCCTTTAGATATGATCTCTCTCAATCCAAGTCCTTCCTAACAAAAGTGAAAAAGGGGCATTGTTATCAACAAACTTAATGACCTCGAATCCTTCTTGTGTTGATGTTCCATGAGAAATAATAGGTACATGAGTAAGTATTCCACATAGGGTTATCATCTTTCCTTTAAACCATCCTATTCCTCCTAATGAAGGAATCATAGCATGCTTTCCCAAAATTTCCCATGTACTTTCTGGCATAATGTTTACCTGTGTTTCTGCATCCAATACATAGTCTATGTTGAAGTCTCATATTCTTGTTTATATGCACTCTTTCTCTTGTAAGATGTTTGATAAACTGATGACTCTGTGATCATTCAGTGTTTCTTTCATCTATAATAATATAGCCTCTGATTGTTTCTGGTTCTTTGGCATATTCTTAGTCTCTTGACCTTTTTCATGGTTTTCTTGTCTCATGTTCATCTTTTCAACTTTAGCAATAATTCTAGGGCAATCTAAAACTTCATGATAAATGGATTTACAAAAAAGACAAATAGGGCCTCTACCTGGGCATTCCTTAGCAAGATGTCTCGGTCTTATGCAATTATAACATAAATTCAATCCTATATTTCTCTTAAGAGATCCCCAACCTTTCTTGTACTGCGCACTAGGATCACAGTGATGGTTCTGTAAAAAAATATTTCTAGGATCCTGCATCCACTTGTTAGTCCAACAATTCTTTCTATGCACAGGAATAACATATCTTTCACTATTTCTATCAGATCTATTCATATCACATTTTCTTTCTTCTAGTTGTGCTCTAGTTTTCAGACTAGGACAAAATCTATCAAATATACCTAGATCCATTCTTTTGAAACAAAAATTTCCACTTATCTTATCTTTATTAGAGCACCAGGATTTAATATCTTACCTCTTTTCTTCAGATGAGACTTCTCTTCTTGGCATGGAGCTTCACAGCTCAAGTAGAGTAGTGCACACTACAACAACATATATACACACAAAACTTTCTCTTTTCCTCAATTCCTAGCAATCACAGATTCAGGTCCTGGAAACAGAACCATTTGTTGGCACAGGGGAAGACCCGGGGTTCAATGCTTCAAGAACGCACCAACAAAACCCTGACTACTGGCCCTTTTGGAAACACCTGTGAAGCATATGAAGTCTCACCCAAGGTAGAGGTAGGGGGTGTTGTAGGACTCAAGTGTCTACAACCTAGCTGGGACACAGATCTGTGATCACAATAATTAACAGATCACTTAGCAATTAACATTCATTATATTTTACCCTTATTCACATTGCAAATTCAAACCCTAATTACAGAACATCGCAGTATTCAATGAGATCGAAGCATATCTAACCATTTAGCACATAGCATCAAATAGATCTAGCATTCATTCATGTTATTTAGCACTAAGATACTATATCATATGCATCTAACATACATAAAGGTTCAACACTAAGCATAAATCACATCGATCACACAGAGTAATCACAACACGAGATATACGACGTTCACCCAAGTGTGGGGCTACATCCACCAACTCTTCTTATTCTTTATTATATTCTTTCAATCTTCTTATATGCATAGAGCCACAAAACCAACTCCGTATAGGAAAGGAGATCCGCACGCACCTCGCCAGATCCTCCTTCCCCAAGTTAGGTCACAACATTAAGCCTTCTTACACAGCCTACACACAAGCTTCTTACAATCACTTGCACTTATCTCTGTAAGTCTTAACACATAGTATGCACAAAGCCTTTAGATCTGCACTAAGAAAATTCTACTAGGCCTCTCTATATTTTCTTACATATCCTAGACATCTATTTATACATTACAAATGGGGCCTAAACATGGGTAAACCCATCGGTTGACATCCCATACCTGTTATATAAACCCTAATCCCCTAAAATCCCCAAAAAGGGGGTGATATCCCACAATCTCTTCTTTGCCTGGGCACTCCATCTTCGACCAGCCTGTCAAAGTCCCAAAAGTGGTCAAACACGATGAAGGTTATCCAAAACTTGGTCGAGGGCCAACAGGCCTCGTTTGAGATATTCATGGATTTAAATGAGACGAGGACAATCTTTGGTGAAATGATCCTCTTTACAAATCATGCAGGGATATTTGGCCTTTTTCTTTCTTGTGTCTTGGGGCCCGACTTCTCGGAAGAGATTTTATTTTTCTTATTATTCTTACACTTCTTTTTTCCTTTGGATGGTTGCGGGTTTTTAGGTGCGGTTGACTGCATCGAATTAACATCGTAGGTTTGGGCAGGGGACTTCATTGGAGTTCTTGTGTGGACAAATGAGTTGGGATTTCTAGCTTTATTTGATTGGTTTTGTTTCCCAGTAATTTAACTAGATGACTCAATAGAAACAAGACCGATCATACCATCAACATGGGGTCCAGGTGTAGGTTTTTTTGGATCATTCTATAACCGAGGAGCATGCGGAATCAAGTTGTATAACGTGTCGGACTGAGAACATACTAAATATAGATATTGGTCACGGGAGATGTCTTGTTATTTGGTAACGACGCCTCTCATCATGACATCTTGAGTAATAGGTGGAAAAAGGGACTTGGTAAACTAGTCAACAAATAATTGGTCTAGGATTGTGAATTTAATTAGTCTTCATCAGTGTCTCCACTCATGAATGTGATCGGAGATATGGCTGGAGGTCAATTTGCGTAATGAGTTTAAAATATCAGTACCAGTTTCATATCTAATCGGTAATTGGCAGTGTGTAAAAAAATCCATAGCAAGGGAATTAAAGTCATCAAAGGAGTTTTGCAGTAGCTCTATATACCATTTGGCTATGGATCCTATAAGATTCCACTAGAAAATTCATAGTCGGATGGAATCGTCCATAGAGGAGTTCGAAGAACACCATAGATGGAAGGTCATCCCGTGAATGTTTGGATATTCTCTAGGCTTTCCATCGAACTTGGGAATATCGGATGGGAGTTTGGTAGGAATGGGGGGCCATAAATGGGAATTTCTTATGGTATCATTAGTCAACCGTGAAATATTAGGAAAATCTAAGGTTACCAAGAACGAGAGTTGTTTGTTTACCTGTGGAGGTGGGTTATATGGTCCTCCTCCATACAGTTGTTATTATAGAGGCCCTCCTCCATAAGGTGGTTTTCCAAGGGGTCCCCCACCATAATGTGGTCCTCCTCCATAAGATGGTCCTCTAGGAGGGCCTCTACCATAATTTGTTCCTTCAGGAGGCCCTCCTCCATAAGGTGGTCCTCTAGGAGGGCCTCTACCATAGGGTATTCCTCCGGGGGGTCCTCCTCCATAAGTTGGTCCTCCAAGAAGACCTCCACCATAAGGTGGTCCTCCAAGAGGCCTATATCCATAGGGTGGTCCCCCTCCATCATGGGGTAGTCTGTCATGAGGTCCCCCACCATAGGGAAGTCCTCTATGGGGTCCTCTCGGTTGAGTATAAATTGTAGGATTGGTAGGTTGTCGAGGTTGGTTTCATACGGTATTAGCTATTCCCGAGTAAGGGTGGCCATATCATAGGCTAGTGGTAGATGGAATAATTTGGCCCCATGATGGGTGTTGTCAGGTAGTTGGGGGTTGCCTACTAGTTGATTGGTGCCCCAGACCAAATATGGCCCTGAGGCTGGGGGTTTCCCCGCAGTGCGTGGTTTCCACCAGTCAAGTAAAGGTTGGCTCCTGATAGTAGGAAATTCCCCCATTAAAAAGGATCTTGAGGTTGACAGTTTCCCCTCGAAAAAATGTTGGTCAGATGTTTTCCCTGGTTACAGGGGTTGTCCCCAATTGAAAGGTTGGATCATGGATGTTTGTTGGACAAAAACCATTAGTATACTTCCTTGGGGAGGTAATCCTCACGTTGAAGGTTGTTTCCGAAAGAGGTTGGGATCACCTCCTAAGAACAATGGGGTAAATAAAGGTTATCCTCAAGTGGGGCATGTAGAAAGTTGTGTTCTTGAAGGTGGTGGTACAATGGTGGGGAAAACATATGATATGGATGTCAATGTTGACGTATGGTTTGTGTCAATGTTCGACTGAGATGGTTGTGGTGTAGAGTAAATGGGGGAGAAATGGCGGAAAGAATTTTGGAACATATGGGAGATACCAAATATGGGGGGATGAGGGGTGCGTGATGAACCATGTGACTGATCTCATTGCAAGAGTTTAAAATAATTCTATGGTTGTATCTAATCGAGTGAGGATGTCTTGGGGTTTCCCAGGGGTTTTTCTAGGTTCATATGGACCAGAAACGCATGGTGGTGTTATGTAACCTTCAGATAAATGGATATGTTGGGATTCCATGCTCACAATGTCTTCACAAGGTACAAGTGGTAGATGTAGGTAGTCGGTACGAAGTTCAGGTTGCCCAATAGAGTTTACTTGAAGAAGGAGGAGACTGAAAGGGTCAATCAAGGGTGGATTTGCATGGAGTACAAATACCTCTCAGAATTTATCTCCTTTGGGGAGTTCAAGCAAAGGGGTAACAACACTTTTGACTTTAGAGTGGTTTTTCTCGTGGAATACCTCTCAAAGGTGATCTTCGGGTGAGTTGGGAGGAAAAGTTTCATAATCTATTGGAGGAAAACCTCGCATCCTCCAAGACCTACTCAAGTTTTTATCATCCAAGATTGAGATATGACAATGGAATTCCTAAATCCAACTAAATAAAATAGACAACACACACTAAAAGAAATATAGGAATCAAACAAACAAACCAAAGCTTCTCTCCATGAGTGCACTAGTTGGTGATGAAATCCAAAATCATGGGAACATGTGAAAAGGGGTGTGGATAAGTGGGTGGATTAGTTATGTTGGAATCCTGCTTAACAAACTTACACCTTGGTTCAAATTCCTCGACGATCTATCTGTGGGTTTCCCTCCAAGGAGCCTGAGTGAGTTTAACCAACGTCTGATTCATGTACAATGAAGAATCCCCTTCATCATCACCTTATGTAATATCCCTAAAGATTATGGAAACTAAGGTCACCAACTCATAGTCAACCTATAGGCCGGTACATTCAACAGTCGGGTCCAATAGTATGGGCAGGATATCAAGTCTGAAATTCCTCAAGAGGATTAAGAACAAGAGAACTGGAAAAAGCTTCAGAGGACATCAAACAGATTTGGGATTCATGAAGTTTCTAGACCAAATTGAAACAACCAATTCTCAAGAACAATCCCCCATATACTATCATTCCACTATGTTTTGTTAACCCTCAGAGGGGTAATATACATTTCCCAATAGCACGTGACCTCGTGTGTAACTCCTATGTGAGATGGGGGTCCCGACTATGCCTATACGAAGGTTGGATTTAAGCACTCTTTAATATTCTAAGGTTTGTTTTTGTGGTCTTGTATAGTTTACTCACTTGCCTTAGTCCAAAGACCTTAGACCTAGACTATTGTTGGCGTTCTTAGAAAATAAAAACTCGTGTCAATGTTATTAATGCGCATTCATTTTTAAAGTTGTTCTTTAGTCAAAAGGTTCTGTGGAAGTGAAAATCGTGATGTGAAAGATTCGACTCCAAATAGGTGCAAAAGCATGAAATAAAAAAATATTTCCTTTCAATGAAACCTATTTAAATAAGGGAGAGGATTACTTTTTGTTTCTTGAAATAAACAACCCTAAATGCATATTAATGCATATCAATTCAATATGAATCTTGTATATGAAAAGAGACACAATGTTTCCGCAAATTAATTCTGAAATTCCTAATCCAAACTCTAATTGATTCAACTATGTCCAAAGCACTCAAAATGATTTTTGTTTTCTTTTTGTTTTGAATGAAACTAAATAAAAAAAATATTTTCACTTTTTCTTTCAATTAGTGATGTTCTATGGATGAGTGAAAAAAGGTCAAGAAACAAGAAAACAAACGGAAAGAAAATACCAAGCTTGTAATTAATCAAGTCTTTAATTACTTAACTCCAAAGTCCTTAAATGTGTTGAAAACAAAAGATGTTAAGACTTGTGAGGACATAATGAGGAAGGAAATCAAGACACTTCTCTAAACAGGATACCAATGAGTTGTAGGGATAGGTAAAGTAGCTAAGAAGGATAGTCCTTGATTAAGAAAGTCTAGCAAATCACAGGTATATATGAAACCAAAAAGAAGGAAGACAAACCAAAACTTGAAGAGAAAGAAATATAAAATACCGGGAAAGACTTTGAGATAGGTATGAAGTGTTGAAGGAGACTAAGATAAAGGGATCTCGGTGAGTTATTTGGAGAATAAATATCCAAAACTATTCTTGGGAAGGTTTGTCACTCCCTTAATAGGGAGATAGAGCGACCTGGTCACGACCAATTTAAGGTAATAGGTTGACCAAAGGGGTTGGTCTCTCTTGGTTAGCTAGAGCAAGGAATTGGTTGTTTCCTTAACAAAGGTAAGGGGCGACCAAAGGGTCTTTGGTCACTCTATGTACACTAGGGTGGGGTGACCGAATCCAATAGGTGTAAGAAGATGATATCCTAGATGGGATCTATCAGATCCAATGTGGAGGTTATTTTAGCTAGACTGAGAAGAGATTGAAGCAAGGGATGGGAATCATATCAAGACACCTAAGTGTGTAAATATCTTAGAAAGAAAACTCATAAATAAGGAAGATAATCACACAAGGGGAAATTCCCCAGTATGGTCGCTAATCTGTTGTAGGTATTTTGTGCCCTGCAGAAGATGAGCTCCCTTAGGTTCTTCCTATACCTAATATGGAAATAGAAGTGCAATCTACAAAGTTTCCTAGATCTAATCTATATGATAAGTAACTAAGGGAGAGTGAAAAAGGATCACACATTATTTTTTATGGTTGTCCCTACACACTCCTGGTTATCCTTTTGTTCCTTAATCGTTTCTTCTCCAAATGATACATATATACACACAAGGAAACAATAGAACTTGCAAAGATCAAAGAAATCATAAAAAAATAAGATCTACTAACAAGTCATATTTCATAAAATGATTAGATCTATGCAAATGGGAATTTATAAAAAAATAACCAATGATATAGAGGAAAACACTTAATACACTTTCTATTAAAACATAATAACAACAATATAGCTTACATATGAAGTAGTTGATGAACATATCTCTCTCCAAGATCTTTTCCCGAGCCTTGAATCCAAACCACCACCATAAGTTTGCTAATATTTTTCTCCTCCTTTTTCATGGGAAATGGATTAGTTCTTATATCACTTTAGGGATGACACCAAATGATAAGTAGGATAATATCTGCAAGGTCCCAATAGAAGCATTCTCAAGTGTAATATTCCAAATATAAAAACTATGCAGAACAAAAATAAATAGCTAGAAATGGTAGATGAACAACAATATAACCAGAACAACACCACAATAATACCAAAAGGATACCAGAATAATACCATAAATAACACTTTGATTACCGAGAGAAATGTTCACTTTCCTCTTTGAAGGGGAAACCTCCAACAGAGAAGATCCCTATTACAATAATATCTAAGACAAAAGATCTCATACCCTTGACTCTTATTTATACTAAATATGTCTATCAAAAGAACCATATAGAGGAAGATCCTTCTAGAAGTGGAAGCTTCTCTTAGGTCTTCTTACATTGGACTTATTCTTCCTTATTTCTAGGCCTTATTAATATTGACCTTTATTACATGGATATATATTATTTTACCTACGTGAGGGGTTCGGTCCCTAACATGTCCTCCCCCTTAAAAACAACCTTGTTCTCAAGGCTTGAGATGGGGAAATTGATGCAGAACGATAGTTGGTTCCCAAGTGGCATATGTTGGAGTTGTATCTTACCACTGGATGAACACTTCCTTGATGGTTCACTGACGTAGACGATGCTCACACTCATCCAAAACTGCTTGTGGTTGTACCCAAATGGAGCCTTCTTCATCCAACTCGGGAGGGTTGGTTTGAGTGTGGCACTTAGTTCCAATCACCTTCTTTAAGAAAGAAACATAAAAAAAGGGATGGAGCTTAGAATGAATGGGAAAATTTAACTGATAGGCCACCTATCCCACACACTTGAGAACGGTATAAGGACCATAAAATTTGGGTGCTAGTTTATGACAATGGTCAACCTTGACAGAATTTTTCTTGTAGGGTTGCATCCAAAGAAACACATGATATCCTTCTGCAAATTGACGTTCAAAGTGAGCTTGATCTTATTATTGCTTCATGTGATTCTTGGCCATAAGCAAATTCTATTTGAGGGTACAAAGAATATCCTCTTGAACTGTAAGTGTTTGGTCAAGTGCCTAGACCTTCAAGACACCTATAAAATATGAGAGAGTTGAAGGTGATTTTTTCCATATATCGCTTCAAAAGGAGTCTTGTAGGTAGTTGTATGGTACAAAGTGTTGTACCACCATTCAGTTAGAGGTAACCATTGAGCCCACTGATTTTTCCTTTCTGATGAAAAACACCTCGGTCCTCAAATATGTTTCCAAACACTTGCTGACAATTTCAGTTTGACCATCAGTCTGGGGAGGATAGGTTGTGCTGAGATACAATTCGGTGCCTTGTATATTGAATATTTCTTGCCAAAAATTGCTGGTGAAAGTTGTGTCACGGTAAGAGACAAGAGAAGGCAACATGCCATGAAGCTTGAAGACCTGATCCATGAAAAGTTGAGCAACAATGGATGTTGTAAATGGGTTTTGAAGAGCACAGAAATGAGCATACTTGGAAAGATGATCAACTACCACCATGATGATTGATTTATTTCCCAATATAGGTAAGCCTACAATAAAATCCATAGATATATCCCACCAAATAGCAGGTGGAATCAGAAGCGGTTATAGTGTGCCAAGAGATTTGACAATTTTTCCCTTGTTGCGTTGACACACATCACATTCAGCCACAAAATTACAAACATCATGTTTCATACCATCCCATAAAAAATAACATTTGACACTGTCATAGGTTTTTGTTAACCCGGAGTGACCAGATTTGGGTGTAGCATGAAGCTCATAAAGTACCATGGATTTAAGTTTTGACTGATTACTTAAATAAAAATGGCCTTTCTATCGAAGCTCATCATTACTCCAAGAGTACCCTAGGGAAACTGGAGAATTGGACTACAATTGTTGTATTAGATGCAAACTTTTGGGATCATGTAGCCATTCCTGGCGAACACCTTGGAGCTAATATGGTACAATGAAGGAGAGAGAGAAAAGGGACCCTTCATCTTCATATTTTCTGGAAAGTGCATCAGTAACCACATTGTCTTTTCCTTTCTTCTAAACGATCTCATAATCATATCCAAAGAGCTTATTCACCCATTTTTGTTTCTCTAGGGAGGAAAGTCATTGTTCCAAAAGATACTTGAGGCTTTGATGATCTGTCTTAATTTGGAAGTGTTGGGCCAATAGATAAGGGCGCCAAAGATCCATGGCATGCAAAATGTCTAGCATTTCCTTTTCATAGATTGATTTTCCCAAATTTCTCTTGGATAGTTGTTTGTTGGTAAAAGCCAAAGGTCAACCCTCTTTCATAAGGATGTCGCCAATTCCTTTCCCGGAAGCATCACATTCCAGGACAAAGGTTTTTGTGAAGTCGGGAAGGGCCAAGAATGGAGTGGTGCACATGGCCATCTTCAAGGTTTGAAAATCCTGAGAAGGTACTGGATTCCAAGTCAAACAATTATTTTTAAGGTGTGTAGTGAGAGGTGTCGCAATATTTCCATAATTCGTAACAAACTTGCGATAATAACTTGTTAAACCCAAAAATCCACACAAGATCTTGAGAGTCTTTGGGTGAGGCCAATCTTTCATAGCTTCAATCTTTTTAGGATCCACCCTGATGCCAGCCTTGCCAACAAAATGACCCAAGTACTCGACTTATGAGGCACCAAAAGCACATTTAGATTGTTTGAGGAAAATTTGGTGCTGCGAGAGTAGATGGAGAACTCGATCCACATGAGAAACATGGGTTGTCTAGGTTTTACTATAGATGAGGATATCATCAAAGAAAACTAAGAAAACATGACGAAGAAAAGGACGAAAGACATGATTCATGAGGATTTGTAAAGTGGAGGGAGAATTACACAATACAAAGGGCATGACCAAAAACTCATAGTCGCCCTCATGAGTTCTAAATGCAGTCTTAGGAATGTTTTCCACTTTCATACGGATCTGGTGATAGCCAGAATGAAAATAAAGTTTAGTAAAGAATTGGGTGCCACTCAATTCATCCAAGAGGTCATCAATGAGAGGAATGGGGATTTTTTCTTTAATGGAGAGTTTGTTGAGGGTGAAGATGTTAGGACACATGTGCAAAGAACATTCTTTTTTAAGGACCATGACCATAGGTGAAGAGTAGGGGATCATACTAGGGCATATAACACCTGCGTTGAGCAAGTCTTGAACAATTTTCTGAATTTATTATTTTTGGGAAAAGGGGTGATGATAAGGACAGATATTGGGAGGAAGGCTTCCTAGGATAAGGGGAATGGAATGATCATGAACACCAAGGGAAGGAGGGTGTCCCTGGGGAGTGAAAAAAATCACCTATTGTTTAGAGAGGATGGATTGGAGGTCATGCGACACAGAGGGTGTCTCAATTTCTTGTATGGCATGGAGTTGGGAAATAATGCCAGAATGACCTTTATTGAGCATATTTTCCATGCGATGGGAACTAATGATCTCTAGGGAACTTATGGTGATGCCTTGGAACTTATATTGTTGGCCCTCTTGGTCGAATTGCGTGGTTAATTTCTTAAAATCCATGAGAATGGGTCCCAAAGTCCTTAGCCATTTTTCACCTAATACAATGTCACAACCACCCATGTCGATAGAAAACATATGATATTTTAGGTGGTATTCACCAATTTGGAGACACACATTTTCACAATGCCCTCCACATTTCATGGACCCGCCATTGGCAATTATTATTTGAAACTTATTGATTGCATAGATATAGAAATTAGTTTCTTGGGAAATGCGGGGATGAATAAAATTATGGGTGCTTTCACTATAAAAAATAATGATGACCTTCCTATTCTTGATGTAACCAATTAGCTTGAGGGTTTGGGGAGCAGGGAAGACATTGAGAGAATTTAGGGAAACGACTAATTATACTTCGGGAGGGTTTGAGGGAAGGGTTATGTTAGTGGGTTCAAGCGATACTAACACAAGGGGAGCCTCAACATCCTCTTCTGAAATATCCTTCGAGATGACCATAAAAAGATTTTGTTCCTTACACTTGTGTCCCAGAAAATATTTATCATCATAATTATTAAACAGGCCTTTGAGTTGGCGTTCAACCATTTCATCCTTAGTCAATTTGTGGATCTTTATTGTAGTAGAAGGAGGAGAGGGAGTTACTGGTTTAGTGCGAGGAATAAAGGAGGGTTTTTGGTTTTGAGAAGAGACAAACTGGTGTTCTTCGTTAGCTCTTTTAGTAGTTTCCACACAACTCTGAGGCCGATCCATGAGGACATTAGCGCAAATCTCATCCTTGAGGCCACTAATAAAACATTCTCAGAAAAAAGCATCAGACATGCCCTTTGTATGAAAATCTAGTCGCTTAAAAATATCTATAAAGTCTTCCACTGTGCCAAATTGTTTCAAATTTGTCAAATGACCTAAATGGTTGGTGTCAGTGTGAAATAATTCATAAATCTCTTCTACAAAGTGTGTCCAACACACATACCCTTGGTGGGAATGTTTTCTCCATTGCCACCATTGCCAACGTGCTTGATCTATATGGAGAACACCATATGGAAGTTTGGACAACTCATCTATAATTCCATACAAAGAGAAATAATGTTCCATTTGAGTTACCTAGCTAGTGGGATATGATCCATCAAATTTGGTCACATCCACACGCAGAAAGCGTAGGTCACGCTGAAAGTGACGGGGATGAAAATTCTGGGAATGAGAGGAAGTTTCAGCTTCGGTATAAAAAGGTGGGTTAGATAAGGGAATATCTACAGGGATATGTAGCTTGGCACAAATCATCATAGTGACAGATTCAAGTTGGGTAGTAATTTATTTTTTGAGGTCTTGTTTGATTTTCGTGATTGCAACGATGATGGAGGAATACATCTTTTGATTGATGATGGCAATATTGGCATAGAATTGTCGCACTTCTTGTTTGGTTTCTATGAAATTAGATTGCAAGGCAGTGAAGCGAGCTTCCAAGTCTTGGCTATGAGTATGGGCCATGATGACAAGGGAACATGAAAAGGGGTGGGTGGGACGACACAAAAAATGGGTTATGGGTGATTTGTATCACAAAGATCAGGGCGATGAGTTGAATACAATGCGGTAAAGCCCAAATAAGGGTGTTGGAAGGGGGTCGGGTCCACAAGAAAAGAATTTGTTGAAAAATGATAGGTATGATTGTGATAAGGGAGAAGAGATAGATCCAACGTAATAGGTCTCAAATAATGGCGCCAACAGGATCGAGACTTTGGATTTATACTCCGTTCTGAACAATATTATAGTGATGAAATGCCCAAATGCTTAATAGGAAGAAATGTGTAGTAATTTCGTAACTCGAATGCAGGAGACACAGTTGTGCCACAATAGATATTGTCTGTTCTGTTTTTGTTTCTGTCCCAAGGGTTAGGTGTTCAAGGGTTCTACAGACAAGGGTTTTCCATGTGCTATATCTCTCTGATATACATGTGGGATCCAACAGTAGTACTCGTCCCAATATCTTAGGGAACGAACTAAGGAGGCTAGACCGTGCCCTTAGTTGTACTACCTGACTACCCAGGTACTAGAGAGTATCTTCCCGAGTGTTTTTCTCGGTGGAACTATAGCAGTCAGGCGGACAATCAGTTTATCTTTGGAGGGCTTCAGGAGATCTAGATCGATCTGTACACAAGTTTTTTCTGATGCACTACCACTTGAAGGGGTACCAATAGGGGTTATAAGGGTGGCCAACAATTGTGTTCTTAAGTACCACTTGTATTTCCTGCATGTCTGAATCCTCGACCATGGATTTATGCGTGTAATGACAGATCTCTGTAGCTTAAAGATGTTGGAATATGTCTCTACCCTGGAAATAATTAACCCACAATTTTTTGTCGAGGAAGGTGCTTTGATACCACTTGTAATATTCCAGATATAAAAAGTATGAAGAACATAAACAAATAGCTAGAAAGGTTATATGAACATCAATATAACTAGAACATCACCACAATAATACCAAAATGATACCAGAATAATACCAGAAAGAGCACTTTGATTACTGAGAGCAATGTTCACTTTCCTCTTCTAGGGGGAAACCTCCAACATAGGAGAGCTCTATTACAATAATATCCAAGAAAAAAGTTCTCATACCCTTGACTCCTATTTATAATAAATATGTCTATCAAAAGAACCATCTAGAGGAAGATCCTCTTAGAAGCGGAAGCTTCTATAAGGTCTTCTTACATTGGACTTATTCTTCCTTATTGTTAGGCCTTATTAATATTGACCTTTATTACATAGAAATATATTATTCTACCTATGTGAGGGATTAGGTCCCTAACATTGAGACTAGACCCTGAGAAATCAGAGGAGGATCTCATCCAATTCCAACTAATTCCAAAAATGGAGCTTCTAGGAGTGGTCGTGACCAATACACATAGACAGAGTGACCGATCTCCCCAAGGAAGACTAGGGAGGGCAACCAACCCCTTCGGTCGCCCCCTTAAGGAAGGTCAAGGGTGACCAAAGTAAAATTGAGCCAGAAACTAAGGGATAAAGGGATAAAAATGGTTGTTTTGAGTGTATGACCTCAAGGGGATGATGTTCCAAGGGTTAGGGGGTTAATAACTCTATAACAATAAGGTGGGGGTTGGGTGCATCCACATGGTGCCTAGAGATTTACGTCAGGTCTCCCCATGAAACCCATGAACCTAAGAAGTCTCGTCTCTCTACCATATATCAATTGAATCAAAATTGAACTATAAACATCTTGTTTTATATATATAGAGAGAGAGAGATATTCCAATTTCATAGATTTTAATTTTTTTAAATTTAATTTATTAGTATTATAATATAACATATTTTGGATTGTATACATCTTGTTAGTGTTATTGTAATGGTAAAAATAAACTCTTTTCTAACTTAAAGAAAGTTTGAACAAAACTCTTTATGATAAAAAAGGAGGTAACCTCTCATTGTAATGGAAAGAATGAAATATTTTCTGACTGGAAGAAAATTTCAACGAATGATAGAGGTGGTAATCTCTCATTTTAATGGAAAACAAAACCTGTTTTCTACCTCAAAGAAAATTTCAACAGAAAATTATGATAGAGGTAACCTTATCTACTAGGGAACATCAATATGTTGGGATGTTGATAAATCTTTTATGTATGTGTGATTTTCTTCTTAGCCCGATAGGTTATAAGGTTGTGGGGTCGAGTATTCATACTAGCTATCTCAAAGAATGTTGTGGATAAAAGTGCCAAATAAATTTCCCCGAAATAACATATGTCATTTGCATATTGCTTTTATTTATTTATTTTATTGGAGATAGATTATCATTACTTATTTTTACAGTGAGTTCAATATAATTAGGCACATTAAGTTCTTTTAACTTTAAATGTATTTGTTGTTTATTTTTACCAAGTCCATCTAACTCCATTAGATTAGGTTGAATAAAAACAAACTATATTTATACCTACTTTACGGTTTTAGGAAGTAAATAAACTTTAATTAATTTGTTTAATTTGTTTAATTATTATTAACTTATATTAATTAATTTAATGATTGATATTTGAATTTTGATTGGATAAAAAAGAATTAATTAAATTGTTTTTACTATCATTTTAAAGAATTGTGAGTAAAATTGATGGTTTATAAGTTATTTCTATATCAATAATAATGATCAAATCAATTTTATGTTTAGTATCTAGGCTACTTTTGTATTGGGATAGTCATTCAATTAATATATAACTTCAAATGTTTTTTAGTTGATTATTCTTAAATATATTTAAGAAGAAAATAACTTAGTCTACTCAACCAAGTTTAATACCTTTACTAACTCTTTCCACATTACTCATACAAGCTCTTAGAATAATTTATCACTAGATAAATTAGATCATGATTACGTTTTAATCTTAGGTGAAACATCATCCAAACTTGTAAGATTTTTGATCGATTTTTAATTTCAATAACCAAAATCTTTTATTAAAAAGATCCAAAAATGTTTAATTTAAGACCACTAACTCATAAGCAACACATAGCTCACCTTAAGCTATTAAAAATCCAAAATTTATTTTTCACTTTTTTTTCCAACCCTCACCCCGTAGTACAATTTCTCAATATTTCTTACAAAAGATAATTAGGTTTTACAAATTTTCAACAATATTTCTCACCTAAGGTAATCATCGCACTTTCAAGTGTGAAAATTTGAAAGTACATAGTTTGCTTGTTAGGTTTTTCCTAAATACTCTTTTAACTACAAAGTTGAAGAATAAAATGATAGCAAAAAACATGAGGAGCTACCTAGTGTTCTAGTAATATCTGTTCTAGTAATATTTTTTTTCTCGCACACCATCACAATGCCATATTATACATTAATTTTTTCATCATTGACAAAAAATAAAATGTTAATATTATACTTTGTTTGTTTATTCATAAGGACTTTAACTTCGGTCCTATAGTTCAGGGTGCCTTTTTCTTATCTTGTTTGAGAAAGGACACTATATGAAGTAATTGCTAATCAAACATTTTATTCCCATTAAGTGTGAATTACTCATCTCCCTCATGCACAAGGTGGTTGTCAAAACAACAATTAATCATGTTAATGCAAGCCATATTAATCCTTCCTCACCCCTATCTGAGCTACTTCCTTTTTATTCAGTTAACAACAAATGCAACTCACCTTACTATGGTTCCCTATTGGTTATTCATCTTTCTTGTGAGAAAACTATAACAAGGATTTGCTTAATTTTACATATCTCAATTTATTTGTAATATATAAATTAACAATGTAGTGATAATAATAAAAATAATCTATTTTTAAGGTCATGGCCAAGCTAGACACCAAATTGGTGTATGAAACCCCCTTGTTTGTGGGACAAGGGACCCCCTCCATGTAGTGATTTGAATACTAAAGTCTAGAGGGGTATACATACCCTACCCCCCTCCTGATATGAACTAAAATATAAGGTTTTAGCGAAGATATTTTTAGAGGTGATTTTCAAAGCTCCTCATTTGAAGAGGTTTTTTCTAAAGGTTTTGTGGATACACAAGGCCAAGGTATTTGTAGAAAATGGGTCTTGGAGCAATAGTTTAATATACACACACTAACCCTCTTAACACAACAAATGCTCCATGACCTAGTGTGTTACAAGGATAGAAAAAAAAATAGGCACCTTTCTAAGAACAATGGGATCAATGGCCCAAAAAACACCACCAAGGTATGTTTGTTTTCAAAAAACACAACATGGTCCATACAGTTCTTAAGGAGACATTGTAAATGTTGCTCCAAATATACCAAAGTGAACCATTTCGTTGTCCACTATTTTCATTTAATACTAGATGTACATCAATGTATCCTCATATGGCGTGCATATTATTGTATGAAACACCATGATACTTTTTAGAATAGGTGTTCCCCTCTCTAGTGTGTCTATATATCTTAAGAGAAATAAGGCACCTAATCTGAGGCTGCATTATTGGGGGATACTTGTTTTCAAAAATTTCCTCATGTTGAAAGTATAATACATGTCATTTCAATGAATAAAGACCATTTCATTAAATTTTCATTTCTAACTAAGAATCTGCAATTTAAAAGTTTGAATATCAAACTCTAAAGTGTGACTATGGGATTCTGATAGTGTTAAAATAATATTCTAAACGTGTTAATATTGAATTCTAAAAGTGTGAATATCAGATTCTAAAAGTGTGAATATCAAATTGTAATAGTGTAAATATTAGTTTTCAATATTAATGTCAACACTGGTTTATATATGAGATTTCATCTCATTGTAACATACATTTGTTATTATAATGATATTAAAGAAAATAAAAATAGAAACAAGTGTAGTCACTGCATTGAATACATATACATTTTCATTAATGTTTAATGTTGATTACAATATGGATAGGTTCTAGTGAAAATTCATATTATCAATAAATACAAAATGAGAACTACAAGTTAGTCCCCCTACCAACGTTTCCATCTTATTTGCAAACACTATAAGTATATTACTACAAAACATTCACAAAATCCACACCCTAGGTTAGCAGAGAAGAGAACATTTAACTCAAATCTGGCAAAATTTAGAGTAATTTTAGCATAATCCCCTCCAATCATGGGTCAAAATCAATGTTTCCAGAAGGTAAAGTCAGATTTCATGAGTGTGAATAAGATTTGAAAAGTCTGAAATAAGATTTCTAAAGTGTTAATATTGGATTTGAAAATTTTCAAAATTGGATTTGAAAAGTGTGAAATCAAAATCCTAAACTCTAAATATCAGATTTGAAAAGTGCAAAATTGGTTTCAAATATGTGAATATCATTAAGATTTATCCCCCCTACCAATGTTTCCATATTATTTGCAAACCCTATAACTATATTACTACAAAACATTCACAAAACCCACATCCTAGGTTAGCAGAGAAGAGAACATTTAACTCAAATCTGACAAACTTTAGAGTAATTTTAGCATAAGCCCCTCCAAGCATGGGTCAAAATCAATGTTTCCAGAAGGTGAAGCTAGATTTCATGAGTGTGAATAAGATTTGAAAAGTCCAAAATAAGATTTCTAATGTGTTAATATTGGACTTGGAAATTTTCAAAATTGGATTTGAAAAGTGTGAAATCAGAATCCTAAACTGTAAATATCATATTTAAAAAGTGCAAAATTGGTTTCAAATGTGTGAATATCATTAAGAGTTAGTCCCCCTACCAATGTTGCCATCTTATTTGAAAACACTATAACTATATTACTATAGAACATTGTTAAGTACCAAAGACTGAATAGAAAAACACCACAACTGATATAGAATAACAATATAGAAAACCACAACTTTATTATAGAAACCCTTGAGGTAGGGCAACACCATACAATGGATCCTATTATGGAATGGATCCTCTCCTGTTCACTTGCCTCTTCGAGGGGGCATCCTCCTATTGAGATATCGCTCCAAATACAATACTTTTCTTCATGTCTCATTACATTGATTGAATCTGTTTATATAGTGCTACCATCACCTAAGAACATTCTAGAGGAGGAATCTTCTAGAAGTAGAACCTTCTAAGAAGTCCTCTTACATTTATTATATCTAATTACCCATTTATTATATCTAACTAGCATAGTGGGTCTTATTTAATAATATAGTGAACCTAATCCACCTTACATTGAATGACCTCCACTATTATCACTATGGACCCTCTAGGCCCCCCAAATACCTCTCTAGATACCTTACATTCCATCCCCATTATGAAATCCTTGTCCTCAACGCTTGATGTACAACCATATACCAAGGTCCCATGGATAATTGTGGACCATAATGTTGAAGAAGACTGAAGAACCAAGGTCCCATGTAGAAAGGAAATCCACCATGCTGAAGTAGTCCAACCACCATTGTAAGCTCGGGTCCCATGTCCATGTTCTCATGTGAAATCCCCATGGAAGATTTTGGAACCCAATAACCACTTCCAAATGATGCTTCAAATACTGACACCTATCATGTGGATCCAAATAAGAAGATCCATCCACATAGTGGAAAAGGGTCGTAGAAAAATCTGGGAGGAATAATACCACTGTAGAATATGCAGACTGAACGTTGGTAACTAGCTCCTGGTGTGGGACATTGATTTTCTCTACAGAAAGTGAAGTGGAGTCATCAAATAAAATATGGAAGTGGTTGTCATCCCAGAAATGACAACTGTCCATATACCAATCATCACAATCATCCTCAAAATCATACCAAGCATATATTTCTTGATTATATTCATCCCTGAGGCTCTCCATAAGAAATCGTTCCTGCATGCTATTCAATGAATCTTGAATACTACGAAAATTATCATTGAGACCATCTGTGAGACTATTTGTGAGGCTGTCTGTGAGGCCATGTGCAAATGCATCCAATGTGTGAAACAATTGGACTTTGAATGATTCAAGAATTTCTTTCAGGTTTTGAGAAGAAATAGACATCTGATCACCCTATGAACACTTCGGTCCTGCATCTGTCACGAAAAAACCCAAAAAAATAGAACAATAAGTTACAACAGAAAATCACGGTTTTTTCTGAAAAAACCCTAAAAAACTGCTGAAGTTGAAATGCTCATAACTTCACTTCAAGGACTCCGTTTTGGCTGATTTTTTTTTGAAATTAGGTGAAATTGTGAGAGGAACTCAGATCTGTAACTTCGTTTGGAAAATTTGGCCTCCAACTTCTACAAAAATGGAAAAAAAATCGCGTCGCCGTCCGCCGAAAAAAACCCTGAAAATTTGCAGATTTTCAAACTTCAATATCTTGACTTCCCGGACTCCGTTTCGGACGATTTTTTTTTTTAATTGGGTGTTTTTCTGAGAGGAACTCAGATATACAACTCTTTTCTATAAATTTTGTATGTAAATATACTGAAAACTTTGAGAATGTCGCGACCCTCTTTTTTCTTCTCCGAAAAACAAATCTGCAAAAATAAAAAATATTTGCCCACAATGTCAGCCCAAGGAAAGTGCTTTGATACCACTTGTTAAGTACCAAAGACTGAATAGAAAAACACCACAACTGATATAGAATAACAATATAGAAAACCACAACTTTATTATAGAAACCCTTGAGGTAGGGCAACACCATACAATGGATCCTATTATGGAAGGGATCCTCTCCTGTTCATTTTCCTCTTCGAGGGGGCATCCTTCTCTTGAGATATCGATCCAAATACAATACCTTTATTCATGTCTCATTACATTGATTGAATCTCTTTATATAGTGCTACCATCACCTAAGAACATTCTAGAGGAGGAATCTTCTAGAAGTAGAACCTTCTAAGAAGTCCTCTTACATTTATTATATCTAATTACCCATTTATTATATCTAACTACCATAGTGGATCTTATTTAATAATATAGTGGACCTAGTCCACCTTACATTGAATGACCTCCATTATTATCACTATGGGCCCTCTGCCCCCCCCCACTACCTCTCTAGCTACCTTACAAACATTCACAAAACCCACATCCTAGGTTAGAAGAGAAGAGAACCTTTAACTCAAATCTGACAAAATTTAGAGTAATTTTAGCATAATCCCCTCCAAGCATGGGTCAAAATCAATGTTTCCAAAAGGTGAAGTCAGATTTCATGAGTGTGAATAAGATTTGAAAAGTCTGAAATAAGATTTCTAAAGTGTTAATATTGGTTTTGAAAATTTTCAAAATTGGATTTGAAAAGTGTGAAATCAAAATCCTAAACTCTAAATATCAGATTTGAAAAGTGCAAAATTGGTTTCAAATGTGTGAATATCATTAATTTAAAAATTAATAATTGAATAGTTGTTAATTTTTCTTATAAATTTATACTTGAATTATAAGTTGTATGGTTATTAGAATTCAATATCAATAGTGTTATTAGTCTCACTAAGGTGCTATAGCAATGATTTTAGTGTTAACTTTATATTAGTTTGATTTGAATTTTAAATATTTCCATGCTAACCAAAATTGTATGTATAGTTTGTATTTTTATTTAAATTATGTAAATAATTTTATTTATTTCATTTTTAATTGGTTATAAACATTGAGCTCTTATTGTTGGGTTGGAAAGAGAGTTTTGGATAACAACATATATTTCAACTTTCATATTAGAATGCATTCAATACACATCGAATCACCATGGGAGTTTTGGAGAACAACATATATTTCAGCTTTCATATTAAAATGGATTCAATACACATCGAATCACCATGTCTTGTAATTAATTGTCAGTACATGTTAGAAACTATTATTACTTCACAAGGTTTTAGTTGGGAACAATTGAATATGCATTGAATCACCCTATCCTATAATTTTTAGTGCATGTCAACAACTATTATTACTTCACAAAGTTTTAGTTGGGAACAATTGAATATGCATTGAATTACCCTGTCCTATAATTGTCAGTGCATGTCAACAACTATTATTACTTCATGGTGTAATACCCCAGTTTTGAGTCCTCGCATTAATAATGCATTTTTGTTTATTTGATGAAAGGTCAGAGTGACTACAAAGTTAAGGCTAGAGAGACTAGCAATGTAATACTTTGAATATTAATAATAAAAATGCATCGTTGGATACAAGATGAATAAGGATTGAATCATAGGGGGATATGATTCCACAAGAGTGGGGGCTAGATGGGCTAATCCAATTTATTATATTTTCTTCATTGATTTTAGAATTAGTTGGGAAAGTGGTTAAATGAGATTCTTGGGGAAGCCACATGGTGCATTATTGCATGAAAATATATAAACCATGATTTTGGTTGTCGATGGATTCCTCACTCATTATCCATTCATTCCTCATTCATTATTTCTCACTCTTATTCATGTTTTTGGCATGGGAATGAAATGTTGAGGTAAAGAGCCATTGGTAGTTGGTTGTAGGTAAATAATGTTATTCCAACAAGAAATTAATTCCTAGGTGCATGAGAATGATGGTATTTTTGAAATAACTATCCACAACTAAGAATCACTAGAGCTTCCAACATTGAGATTTCCTATGCAGTAGCATTGGAGCTCTAGAAAGAAGTGGAATAGCCTGAAGGACTGCATTGCAGAGAAGGGGGTTCATTTATTTGGGTTATGCAGGCTGATGGGTAAAGATATTTGGTAAGTTGGGATTTGCTATGTGGTTGAGTAAACTGTGAGACCTTGATAGCTAACCGATCTGTGAGTTTTAGATTCGAGCTAGGCACCCGTCCTTGTGGATAGATAGCCTCACCTTGGGTGTGGCTTGTTGTAGAGAGTGAATGTGCAATAGAACCTAAGGTTGGATGAAACATCTAACATATATATCCAATCAATGCATATTTTCTTTTAAGATAAGTTCTATGGGCTTCATATATTTTCATTGTGTTATGTGTTCTAGTGTTTATGATTCCCCCTATGTTAATTACATTATAATGTTGTATCTTGCATGAGGATATGATTACTTCATGATTTCTTGAATTATGTATGAGAATGTAATCATTACTTTCAATATAGAATGTTGTGTGTTCTTGCATTACATCTCATGCATTATTTAATTGATATCAGAAGTTTTGAGATCCTCCCAAGAACATGAATTTTTGAGGTACCCTGGAAAGGAGCACATTACACATCATATTTCATCTGGTTATGGTTGGATATATTTAAGTCTCTTTTTTATTTCCTATGTTTTAATATTCATATGTAACAAGGTGCTCATCAACACTCTCATATTTAACTTTGATTAGTGCTAGGATAAACCATTGGGAATTGCTTCATTTTAGAGTGAATACACACATTATGTTGTTTTAAATTTAAATCTTATAAATAGATTCTTAATATTTATTTCCATTTTGACATAGATGGATACATGAATGTAGTATTTAAACATTAGTCTTAGAAGTCATGGAATGTAATGTCGACTTGCATGTTTAACTAAATAATGTGTTATAATATTGGTTTCTTTACTTCTAATTGTTCTGCAACAAGAAAATACATTTCAATAGAATGATTCATCAATTTGTTTGAGACCAGTAAGAATTTGGGAAAGGTTTGGTTCTCCACTTCTAATTCGACAGAATTTAGAATAAACCTCTTAGTGAACTGTTCTATTCTGATCTGTGTTTCTTGATCATTTTTTATTTTTTTCCATCAAAATGCATCATATATTATGTTAAAAATCAATTTACATATACATGCCAAAGGACTGCAATATGTATTATGATCTTGTTTTTTGTACTTTTAATTCCTGTTTATGAAGAAAATGCAGGGCAATAATATGTTACTTTTGTTGTTAAGCAAGAAAATACATGGAAATGGAATGTTACTTTTTTTGTTTCGAAAGAAAATATATGGAAAGCGAATTCTACTTCAGTTTGTTCAAGACCAATAGGAATTCGAAAAAGATTCCCTACTTCTATATCGAGACAATTTAGAGTAAACATATTTGTGAACTATTTTATTCTACTCTATGTTTCTTGATAAGGTTTCTAGTTTTTTAATGAAATTGCATCATATATTACATGAAAAATGGATTTTTATGCACATGGCATAGGAAGGAAATATAAAATCCCCCTGCCTACATAAGTAAGGAGAGGAAGCATAATCACACTAGTTTCTACTAGAAGACTATCTCTACGTTTCCAAAAAGTATCCATTATGAAAATTCCCCTGCCTATAAAATCTAGGAGACCCAACATAATCACCCTAGTTGAAAATTGTCTCTAAATATGATATGAAGTAAAAACTATTACTGGGTTGAATGGTTTACTTATCTCTTGGAAATTTAATTATGTGATCTTTCCATTCTTCAAGAAGCAAATGGAAGCTAATTTGATTGCATGCCTCATACTCCTATCGACCTGTTGAATCATTCACTTGGACCTAAACAAAACATATTTCCAATGAAGTGGAGCAACAAAGAGAAGAACATATTCAGTTGTAATCCTAAAAATTCCCCTTCCTATATAAGTAAGGAGAGCCAGCATATTTACCTTGGTTTCCCACTCGAATACTATCTCTATCTTTCCAAAAAAATATTTTTCATGGTCAAAAACTGGATAGTCAAATATGATCTAAAAGTAGAAGCTTATGATGGGTTGAATGGATTATTTTCCTCTTTCAAAGATAACTATGTGATAAAATTTTTTCTATAAGAAGGAAATTCTAGCTAATATGAATGCATTCCAGATGCTCCTACCAACCCTCCAACCATAATTTGTCCTAGAACAAACCCCTTTCCAATGAATTGGAGAAACAATGAGAAGACTATACCTAGTTGTAATTCATTTTTTAAACATATCAACAACCTTGCACTACCACATCGCATGCTTAATTGTTATAAAATATACAAAAACCTCCATAAATCTATCTCAATGAAGATGATTGTTAGTTTCTAGGATATATGAAGGACCAACCACCCAAGAAAATGAGTGTTAGAAGAAGTGACCGCTAGATATATCGACACCTCCAAATACATCCTATATCATTATCATGAACATTGTATTTCGAATTGAGGTAATTGAATATTGATCAACTTAGCCTAACCTTATGGTTAAAATTCCTTTTCTCAGTAATCCATGGATAATATTCCTACAAATCCATCTCCAATTCTTCCAAACATGTATAGAAGAATACCAATGTAATATGAACAAACACTCATCTAGAATCATGTGACACAATGCCATGAATGCAGAATGACCAATAACTTGAACGTTGCGAGAACAATTTCCCACCAAGATAACCAACCCCTTCTACTTTAATCCCACATCAATCCTTGATGAAAATATTATTTATTTGTGCCATATACTAATGAAGGTAGAAATAAAACCCCACCTATCTTATTTCCATTGAAAAATGTCCAAATTGAATGTGAATCCATACCAATATCGATGACAGTCCAAATAATCCCAATGTAACTGATCTTGATGATAGTCCAAATAATCCCAATGTAATTGGTTGGAAACCAATTTTCATGGTAGTTGTATCCTATTAAGGACTATCCTATTAAGGACCACACAAACCAAAAATATTGAAATAATTAGTTGTGCCGACTATCGACTATATCACAGAGGCCAAAATGGTCGATTATACGATGTATATGTGTAGGATTAGTTGAGATTGAGTTATATTTTTCTATTTAGATTAATCCTTTTTCTTAATGTATTTTTTTTATTTGAGCTTGGGATGGAACATTGTTCATCCCTCATGTGAGTCTAAGAGGATGAATATTGATGGTTGAAAATAAACAATGAGTGTTTAGCAGTTATCTCTATATCTTCAATATATGTTTACAATGTACAATGTACATGTGTATCATGCTCCTACTAGAATTAGGCTGATGTAACTAGAGATCATAAATTGAATGGATCAAAAAATATATATCTAGTGTTCATGAATAAGAAAATGTCACATTGTTGAATTGAGGTGAACTTTTCATCGTGTTTTCATGAGGTGTGTTTCTTGTGGGTAAATATACTTACCACCTAAGTTTTCAACCATGATTGAAATCACGATAGGGTCCACTGGTGATCACAATTTTTAAATCCCCACCTCCAGATATTCAAAATATTTGTATGTAAAGAACTATGAAAATTGTCATTCCCTTTCCATGCAACATATGAAATGAAAAATAATGTCATATTATGTTAGAAATTTTGTTGTCATTGATTTCAAAGGTATACATGACTATGATAGTCATGGATGTCATTGATATCAATGGTAAGGGGAACTTATATATTGTCAATGATAGGGGGATACTATTCATCTCTCCATGCATTGTGTTAATTAGTATCTACATATCTACACCATGTAAATGAAGGTGAGATGATAGAGGAATTATCTAGACTACTATGGCTAAAGAAGAGATCAACAAGCATCCATACTGCAAATCAAACCAAACAAAGGAAGTTGATTATGTCCATGCACATCAATAATTTTGTAGGTACATGGCTCTATGTGAATGAAGGCAAGAGGAACAAGACGACCTTGATAAATAAGAAATCGAGGAATGAGATGTGGAAGGGGGAGACCGCTAAAACATAAGAACAAATAGAGGAAGCACTTGAATTGTATAACTAGGTAAACAAAGGCAAGATGGGTTTATGAATTATGTATAGAGGTACAAGGAGGATGAAATAATCTCGTTGAAAATCTAAGAAGTGTTGATATTGAAAAGAAGGTCCTCATTGCTCAGACTGAAGTGAATGACGATAATCAATATATCCCATATTGATAAATAAAAATGACATTAGTGGGTTTATAATGAAAATGAAACATTAAGTTGTTTGAATGGGAATGTTCAAGTTACATAACCATGTTCAAAGGATTAAATTTTAGCAATTATATATGGATCGTCGATCATCAGAGATCAATGGCTAAGATCAAATGATCAGGGACTGATACTCGATGGGTGAGATCATATTCCACATCAACACCACATGTCCAATAAGATGAGTGCCACATTGAAGGTAGTCCATGTCAGTACCATACTACTTCCACAATAGGAAGCTCTTCATATTCCACATGCAATGCCACATGTCAAGACACATACCGATGATATGTCATCTAGTATACATGTAGAAATAGTCCACATGGAAGCCACCTCATATAAAACATAACACAATAGATCAGAACAATCAGATTTGGGTGTATGTGTAGAAGAATAAATCATGATCGTTGATCATCGAAGATCAACAACTAAGACCAAAGGATTGTGGCCTGTGGTGAGATTTTGAAAAAATAAATATGTATCAAGAAAAACATGGATTGTTGTGGAGGAGTGGATAATCGAGAATCTGTGAAGAAATAATAAAATGAGCATGAACCCATGGACCTGTGGTAGGTTTTTGAAAATCGACTAAGTATTAAGAATGAGTCGATCATATGGAGATGAATCACAGAGTGTGGTGAATTACTAAAAATTGTATAAGTATGGGGAATCTTTTAGAAAGACGAGATAAAAACCATAAGAAAGTAAACCGAGAAAAATTCATAGACATATGGACCACAATGGGATCTCGAAAATTGACTAAGTATCAATAATGAATCGGGTGGACAGAGATGTCGCAGAGCATGGTGAATTATCAAAATTTTTCTAAGTATGGGTACAAAATGAGTGTGGAAGAATGGAAATGTGTAATTTGGAGGCCATGAGAATATGTATAGAAGAAATGATGAAGAAAAATATCAAGATGACATATCGATGGTTGAGATTCAATCAAAGTCCAAATTGGACTGTTAGCATTTAAGCTATGTTGCATGTGCTAATGGTCGATGAATGAGATCAATGTCTGAGATTCAATTGAGAACATGATCAGATGATGATTTTTCATTTTGAGTGCATGGTGTGGTTTGATGGACAATAAACATACCAATGATAAAGATTCAATCTGAAGGAATTACCAAATGGTTATAGAGTGATGAGGCTCATGTAGTGTATTTTGATATCCATTGAATGAGATCAACAATAGAAATTTAATTCGAAGGAATATCTGATGGTTGTTGAGTATTGAGTGATATTTTGTTTTTTCTAAGACCCGGTGGTCCTGATATACTAAGAAGAGATCGTTGTATGATAATTGATCAGGAACTAGATCCAATGGGTGTTGAGCAATGAGTTCATTTGTGTGTTATATTAGATAGTGAGTAGATCGACGATCTATATTAGATCAAAGATGGATTGAATGGTGGTTGAGTGTTGAGGTTGTGTTGCATGTTTTAATGGGTAGAGAATGGATCAAAGACCATGATCGATTCAAGGGATCACATATGACGGTAGATGAGCATCAAGGTTTATGCTATGTCCACTAAGTAGATAGCGAGCAAATTAGGAGAAAATTGGGATCATTCTTGAAGGATTTATGGAGTCCAACTTTTAAGTAAGAGATAAGCGATCTATATCTGAGAAACACATTTTTTGGATATGTGGACAAACCCTTGGCTGTATTCTCTATATAAATAATGATACTGAAGTTAGTTGAGTGTGTGTGAGAAACTGAAATGAGGAGGAAGTGAGTGTGGATCATGTGAAGAGAAGATATGAGGTTATGAGGTATGAGTATGCCAGATAATGAAAGGAAGATAATGTAATAGTCTAAGGGTGTCTGGGAGGTGCAAGGTATAATTAAATTTTTAAATCAAGTAGATTTTGAATTGAACGAGTGTTGTGATAGCAGAGATAGAGAAGTAGCCTTTTCCAAGTGAAGGCTTGAGGGAAAGAGAAGATTTGACATTATTAACAAATTGAGAAGATTGGTGTCTCTGGTATATTGGTTCTTGCATATTTTTGAGTTTCTTCTTAGTTAAGGGGATTGGTGTCTCCTGAAGGTTGGTACCTACAAACATAGAAAATGTAGGTTGGTGCCTACAAACATTGTTGAGTTGGTGCTCAACTAAGGAGTTTGGTGTATCCTACAGGTTGGTTACTATAAACATTGTAGCAGTAGGTTGGTTTCTACATGATTATATAAAAGAATTATTTTGTGGTTTTCCCCATTTGGGTTTCCACGTTAAATATCTATGTATTGTGGATTGTATGGTTGAGTTTTATCTTTAACTACTATAGCTGGTAAAGTAACACACTGATAAATATTGTAAGAAAATAAAAACCAGTCTTATATTGATTAACTGCCCCTCTCAGTATAAGTAACTGTCCCAACAATTGGAATTGGAGCGAGTTCCTTCAGAATAGTCTAACCACTAGAAGGTGATTTCATGTAGCACAGATTGATAAACATGAAGCTTTCTCTACAAACAAAGCTCCAATATTTGATGGATCAAAATATGCATTTTGGAGCATAAGAATGAAAACTTATTTGAAGGCACTTAGGTATGATGTCTGGAGTGCAGTTGAGAATAGTTACACAGCTCCATAAACTACACGTATAGATTCAGCTGAAAAGAAGCTCAGTTACTATGACTCTAATGCCATGAGTACAATGTAATGTGGTCTGTCAGAATCACAGTTTGTAAAAGTCATGCATTCTGATTCAACAAAAGAGATGACGTACAAGCTACATAAAATATATGAAGGAGACGACAAAGTCAAGAAGTAAAAATTACAACCCATAGAGGACAATTGGAGTCCCTTATGATGAAAGAGGAAGAAAGTATTGCAGACTACTTTCTTCGAGTAGATAATATTTTCAACACCATTATAGGATTGGGTGAAGAGGTTAAAGAAACCATTACTGTGAAAAAAGTTCTTAGGTAACTTCCCTCAAGATTTAATCCCAATATATCTTCCATCGAAGAAATGAAGAACTTAGACAATCTTACAATGGATGAATTACATGGAATTCTCATTGCATATGAAAAGTGGATAGAAAAGGATTAAGAAAAGACAACAAGGAGGGAAGAAACCTTTAAGACATCAAATAAGACAAAGACATAAGACTACAAAACAAGTGACGACTTAGAAAATGAATCAGATGAAGAATAAGCCAACTTTGTTAGGAAGATCAAGAGAGGGTCAAACAAATACAAAGGTAAGCTTCCCTTCAAATTCTTTGATTGTGGAGAAGTAGGACACTTTTCCACTAAATGTCCTTATGAAAAGAATAGAAATAACAATGTAAAAGAATATTATAGCTTCAAAAGGTACAAGAAGGGTAAAACTAAAAAAGAGGAGAAACTTCTATAGACAAAAGAAGAATCTCTATACTAATGAAGACAACATCATGTCTAATGATAGTAACAATGAAACACAAGAAATTATCTTTATGGGTTTAGAAAAACAAATTGATGTCCTAGAAAATGGAAATGAAGAATCAATAGAAGAATATAATCTCGAAGTTGATGCAGAAGTAGATCTTGAAGGAGAGCTCATGTGTGCTCTAAATGAAATAGAGAAATTGAGGAACAAGAAATGGATAATAAAGGAGCAGTTGACAAAGTACAAAAAATAAATGCTTGGTATAAAATAAATTTCTAATGAAACTGAAAATATCATCATCAACTTAAAAACTAAAGTAGAAGAGGAAAAGAGAATTGAAGAAGTCTTAAGAGCCAAGATAAAAGAAAAAAAAGATATTTGTAGTTGTATAGAATCATAAATAGTTTATCCAAGAAAGGAGTTGGAAATATTACAAACCATCACAAAATTTGAAAAGAGCTATACAACCTTGAATGCAATCCTAAACTATCAAAGATCACCATTTGACAAAATTGGACTTGATTACAGTGAAAAGAAGGAAGTTGCTAATGAAAAATCATCAACCTGTTCAAAATAGTCAAGTGAATAAAGGACCAAGATTTATGTTGGTATACTAAAAAATTGTATCAAGGTGGAAGACAATAGGAAGGAAGAGCAATATGTTCCACAAAAGAAAAATATTCCTCACAAGGACAGAAATGGGAAGAATCTCCCATCAAGATGGAATCACATAATCAGGTACCAAAATTCTTTCTTTTACTATTGTTATTCTTGCATTGGTTTTGGTTATAATGAAATATATTGTAGAACAAATATAATAGTCGATTACATGAGGAAAAACAAAAAAGATATCAATGGATTATGAAGGAGAAATTACAACTCCTTTTCCCCTTTCTTGAACTATAACATCATATGTTATAACTGCAATAATTTGGGGTGTATAGAAAAATTATGTAGAAGTGATTTCATAGAAAATCAGAAAGAGAAAGCCCCAATAATCATGGGAATAAATCAGGAACAAAGGGAATGAAAGAATGAAAATATGTATTCATTCAAGTTACACATCTTGTAAAACATAATAAGGATAAGTGGTACATTGACAATGGGTGCTCAAGTCATATGACAAGAGATAGAACAAATTTTATCACCTTGAAGAAGAATGAAGGTAGTGTTAATTTTAGAGACAATGGCAACTCAAAGATAGTTGGAAATGGAACTCTCAATCTTGACAATGGAAGAGATAAGATTGAAAAGGTCCTATGTGTTGAAAACTTGAAACATAATCTTTTGAGTGTAATCTAGATGTGTGATCAAGGACACATTCTCACTTTTGACTCACAAGAATGTGAGATAAGAAAAGAAAATACATGCAAGTTGGTTGCAAAATTAACCATAACCCCAAATAATGTATATATTCTTGATGAAACTAATGGAGAAAAATGCTTCATGGGGAATATAGATGAAAGTTGGTTGTGGCATAAAAGAATGGGTCATATAAACTTTGAAAACTTGGTAAACGTCAGCACCAAAAAAGAAGTAAGAGATCTCCCAAAGATCACAAACTCCTCAAGCATTTCTTGCAAGCAGTGCCAACATGGAAAACAATCAAGAGCTCAAAGCTTCAAGACAAAGGAATATGCAACATCCAATCCATTGGAACTTGTGCATACAAATCTTTGTGGAACAAAAAGAACAAAAGTCTTGCAAGGAGAAAGTTATTTTATGTTTTTCATTGATTATTATTTAAGAATGACTTGGGTTACCTTTCTCAAAAATAAATCTGAGGAATTTGAAAAGTTTAAAACATTCAAAGTTTTAGCTGAGAATGAGATCGATATGAAAATAAAATGTTTAAGTTCAAATAATGGAGGTGAGTTCACATCCAATGAATTTGAATAATTCTCTAAAACTGATGGAATCAAAAGACAATATCTAGCTACAGGAAATCCTCAACAAAATGGAGTAGTTGAAAGAAAAAATAGACATGTAGAAGAGTTTCCAAGACAATGTTGAATGAAGAAAAATTATCAAAAATATTTTGGAGAGTAGTTTAAATTTTTGTCTACATTCTAAGAAAAGCGTTAATCAAAGTCAATAGTGATAAGACACCCTATGAGTTATGGAAAGGTTGACCAACATTGTTTAAAAACTTCAAAATATTCGGAAAAAAATGTTACATCAAATGAGATGATGAGGATCTAGGAAAGTTTGACTAAAGAGAAGATGAATGAATTTTTCTTGGTTATTCATCGAGAAGAAAATCCTATGGATGTTACAACAAAAGATTTCATAAGATTGTTGAAGGAATTAATGTCGAAATAGATGAAGAGACACTGCACAAGAACCAACTGGAAGAAAAATAAATAGATTACAAAAAATAAGAAGAAGAAGAATATGAAGAAGAAGAAGAAGAAACAGAATTCCAATATACACAAACACCATCAAGGTTTGTGCAGATAAATCATCCAAAAAACGTGATTATTTGTGATAAATTTCTAAGAATCAGAGTAGGATAAAACTGGTAAATAATTCGGAACATGTAAATATCTTTTTACTGCACAAAATAGAGCCTAAATTATTTACAGAAACCAATAAAGATCATCATTGGGTAAATTCTATGGAATAAGAGTTAAACTAGATTGAGAAAAATCAAACATGGAAACTTGTCCCAAGACCCAAAGATAAAAATGTGATTGGTACAAAATGGGTATTCATAAATAAGTTAAATGAAGATGGAAAAGTAGTAAGAAATAAAGCAAGATTGGTTTGTAATGGGTATGCTCAAGTAGAAGGCATTGAATTTGAAGAAACTTTTTCTCCTGTTGCAAGACTAGAATCCATTAGAATGTTTTTTTCATTTGCAAGCTTCAAGAATTTTAAGGTGTGTGCGATGGATGTCAAGTCAACATTCTTGAATGGATATATAGAGGAAGAAGTGTACATTGAAAAACCTGAAGGATTCTTATTGTCAGAAAATGAATATGATGTTCACAGAATGAAGAAAGCACTTTATTGATTAAAGCAAGCTCCCAAAGCATGGTATTCAAGACTTGACAAGTACTTGTATCAACAAGGTTTCAAAAGAGGAACAACATATAGTAATATTTACATCAAATAGAAAATGAAAATATGTTAATCATTTTAGTTTATGTGGATGATATCATTTTTGGAAGTAATGTTGATAGAATGAGCCAAAATTTTGTACAATAAATGCAAAAATAATTTGATATGTCCATTCTTGGAGAACTATCCTTCGTCCTAGGGTTGCATATTTCTCAAACCAAAAAATGCATATTTATTTATAATACCAAATACATCAATTAAGAGATGTTGAAGAAGTTTAAAATGCAAGATTGGTAACCTGTTAGCACACCCATGGTCATTGGTTGTAAACTAAGAAAAGATGATGAATCAAAGGAAGCTAATCAAACTCTGTGCATATCAATGATAGGAAGCGTACTATATGTGACAACTTCAAGGCCAGATATAATTCATGCACTATGGTTACTTGGAAGGTTTCAAAATGCACCAAAGGAAACACATGTGTAGGAAGTAAAAATAATATTGAGGAATCTGAAAGGCACATTGGACTTTGGCTTATGGTATCATATAGGAAAATAATGTACTCTTATAGATTACATAGATGTAGATTGGGAAAGTAGTGTGGCTGATAGAAATAGCACCAGTGGTGGAGCATTCTTTCTTGGAAACAATCTAGTGTCTTGGTTCAACAATAAGCAATCATCAATTTCTATATCTACAATAGAATCATAATACATTGCAGCAGTAGCATGATGTACACAAGTCCTCTAGATGAAATAAACATTGAAGGGCATTTAGGTAGAATAAAATTAACCAATACCAATACTATGTGACAATATTGGTGCAATAAATATCTCCAAAAATCATGTTATACATTCCAAAACAAAACATATGCCAATCAAATACCATTTATTAAGAGAGAAAGTCAGAGAAAAAAATGTCAAGATGGAATATATCATCACAAAGGAATATATTGTAAATATATCCTATAGAAGTTTACAAGTATCATAGACAAAAACTAGGGGTGGTACCTATGGCATCCACTCACTGAAGCACTACAAGAGGAACACCATCTCAGGGGGAGTTGCAGAAAGAGAAGAATGTGGTTTGTTGCATAACAGTGAATAAAGAGTATTGTGTTAGGGGGAGAAAATCCAATTTCCATTGATGTCAAAGGGGGGGATTTGCATAAAGAGGGAAATGTAGGAAGTAGATGAGTACCAAAATAACTATTTTTTTCCATCAATGGCAAAGGGGGAGTTTGTTGGAAACAATGTTTTCATTGATGTCAAAGGTAGACATGACTATGATATTCATGGATGTCATTGATATCACATATCAAGGGAGACTGATTGTTGTCAATGATATGGGGAGACTATGAATGCATCCATGCATTGTGCTAATGATGTTTTTCATATCTACCATGTGTAAATGAAGGTGATATGATAGGGGAAGTATCCAAACTACTACAACCAAAAAGGAGATCAATATTTCTCCATATTGAAAATCAAACTAGACAAAGAAAGTTGAGTATGCCCATGTGTGTCAATAAGTTTCTTTGTACATGGATCTATGAGAATAAAGGAAAGAAGAACGACACAACCATGATAAAGAAGAAATGAAGGAATGAGATATGGCAGGGGGGACTGCTAAAACCTAACAAAAAATCGAGGAAGCACTTAAATTGTATAACCATGCCAATAAAGGAAAGATGAGTTTATGAATTATGTATAGATGTATGAGGAGGAAAAAATAATCCATTGTAGATCTGAGTAGTTTTGAGATTGCAAAGAAGATCCCAAATTCTCAGACCAAAGTGAATGGAGACATTCGATATATCCCATATTCATAAATAAAAATGACTTTATTGGACTTATAATGAAAATGAAGCATTAAGTTGCTTGAATGAGAGTGATCAAGTTACAGAACCATGTGTGAAGGATTAACTTTTAGCAGTTAGATCATGATCGTTGATCATTAGAGATCAACGTCTAAGATTAAAGGATTCGTTCCTAATACCCAATGGGAGAGCTCAGATGCCACATCAACACCACGTGTCTAGTAAGGTGAGTGCCACAATAGAGGGATTCCACGTCGGATCCATAATAGGTAGCTCTGCAAATTCCATGTGCAGTGCAACATGTCAAGACACATATTGATGCCACATCATCCAATATACATGTATAATAAGTCACCTCATCTACAACATCAACATAATGGATCAGAACAATCATATTTAGGTGTATGTATAGAAGAATAAATGATGGCCATTGATCATTGGAGATAATAGCTAAGATCAAAGGATTGTGGCCTACAATGAGATTTCAGAAAATTGACTAAGTATTAAGACAAACTTGAATTGTCGCAAAGTGACAAAGAATCAAGAGTATGTGAAGAAATAATGAAATGAGTGTGAACCCACAATAGTATTTTGAAAATCAATTAAGAATCAAGAATGAATCAGTAGGACATAGATGTATCATGGAGTGCGGTGAATTATGAGAATTTGTCTAATTATTAGGAATCAGTTGGACAGATGAGTTTGCGGTCATAAACAAGTAAATTGAGAAAAATCCATAGACCCATGACCTATGTTGAGATATTGAAAATTGACTAAGTATGAAGAATGAATCGAGTGAATGGAGATGTTGTGGAGAACAATGAATTATGAGAAATTGTCTAAGTATGGGTACAAAATAAGCGTGATGGAACATGAAGGTGTAATTTGGAGGCGACAAGAGTATGTATAGAAGAAATGATTAGGCAAAACATCAAGCTAATAGATGGACGACCGAGATTGAATCAGAGACCAGATCAGATGGTCAATGTTGAAGCTATGTTTCATGTGCTAATTGTCGATGAATGAGATCAATGACTGATATTCAATTAAGAATACGATCAGATGATGACTATGCATTATGGTTGTATGGTGTGGTTTTATGGACAATAAATAGACCAACGATCGAGATTAAATATGAAGAAATGATCGAACAGTTACAGAGCGATGAGGATCATGTAGTGGATTTTGATAGCTAGTGAATGAGATCAATGATGGACATTTAATTTGAAGGAAGTTATGACTATTGTTAAGTATTGAGTGATATGTTGTGTGTTCCAAGACCCAGTGGTATCGATATGCTAAGAAGAGATCGGCATACAATAATTTATCAAGAACCAGATCCAACGAGTGTTGAGCAATGAGGTCATTTTCATGTTGTATTAGACAGTGAGAAGATTGACAATCGATATTAGATCGAAGACAAATCAAACAGTGGCTCGGGGTTGAGGTTGTGTTGCATGTTTATATGGGTAGAGAATGGATCAATGACCACAATTGGTTCAAGGGATCACATTTGATAGTTGTCGAGTGTCAAGGTTCATGCTCTATCTAGTGAGAACATAACATGTGAATTATGAGAAAATTGGGACCAGTATTGAAGGATTTATGAAGTCCAAATTTTAAGGAAGAGCCAAGAGATCTAGAGCTGGCCTCAAGAGAAATATTTTTTTTGGATATGTGGATAAATACTTGGGTGTATGCTTTGTATAAATAATGATACTCAAGTTAGTTGAGTGTGTGAGAAAGTGAAATGAGGAGGAAGCGAGTGTGGATCATATGAAGAGATGATTTGAGGTTCTAAGGTCCAAGGATGCTAGAGAATTAAAGGAGGAAAAGTAATCGTCTTAGGGTGGCCGAGATGTGTGAGGTATAAGGAACTTATGAAATCAGGTAGATTGTGAACTGAAGGAATGTGTTGTGACAACAAAGAGAAATCAATTATCTTTTGTAAGTGAAGGCTTGAGGGAAAGAAAATATTTAACATTATTGACATATTGAGGAGATTGGTGTCTCCAATAGGTTGGTGCCTACATATTGTTGATTAGGTGTTCATCTAAGGGGATTAGTGTCTCCTATAGGTTGGTTCCTACAAATATAGTAGTTGTAGGATGGTTCCTACATACAATGTTGAGCTAGTGCTCAGCTAAAGGGATTGGTTTCTCATGCAGGTTGTTTCCTGCAAACATTGTAATAGTAGGTTAGTTCCTACATGATTATATAAAAGAATTATTTTACAGTTTTCTCCGATTTGGGTTTCCACATTAAATCTCTCTATAATATGCATTGTATGGTTGTGTTTTTATCTTTAACATTTATAGTTTTTTTTTTAATAGTCCAAAGTTCTTATATTTCCATGATGAAAATATAAAAAAAAACTTATTGTTGGCCTACCACTAGGGAAACCAGACCAACAACAATGCATTAAGTTGTTTGTGGTAATATGGTGGAACTGTATTTTTAAAATGAAAGTTTGTATATGACTGAGAATGAGACGATAACTAAAAAAACGATGTTTCACTATGCCAAAAGAAAAAATTGTCTATAGATTTTTATTGTTATGACACTTATGAGGTTGTGTTGAGAGTCCATGACCTTCTAAAATAGACAATAGATAGAAAAAACTAAAGAGCATGATAGTTAGTTAGTGGGGTGGCCCTCATCTAGAGGCATCTGGTTCAGAGGAAAAGTGACTCGAGATAGATCCACGCCCGCCAGGTGTTTGTCCAGCAAGTACAAATTGTGGTCGTGGAGTCAAAGTTGTCCTTGGATTTCATCGAGATGGAGAAGAATTTATTGGTTTTCATCCTTATCACCAGCCATGGTGTGGCCTAGAAGAAGCTTTAAATGCCAATATATATCCACAATCCTCAGGTATTGAGAAACCTAAGTCCTTGTATTGTCAGTGTCCAGGACCCATGAGTCGACAATGTTAAGCACCTTGTCATCTAATACAAAGAGTCTATAAAACCGAACATCATCCTATGCTAAATAAATCTCATTCTGTATGTGGGAAGGAGTGTGATAAATATAGGAGTCTGAGAATTCTTCCACAATGATGGCTAGACGAGAGCTGTAACGACAATTGTGTCGATGGGAGGATCCCCCATGGGAACTTCAAGAGATATTTCCACAAGTCATTGGGACCAAATGATGAGGCCAAGCAACAAGGGGAGTGAAGGAAAATGAGTTTATGATGAGGTGATAGTTCAAAGGGGAAGGAAGAGAAACGGGAAGGGGAATTTATGAGAATGACTGGAAGGAGGAGCATAGAGGAAATAACCGGGAGTGAGGGTAGCGAAATTATGATGGAAGTGAAGGTGAGTAATGAGATTAGTAGATGAGGGATGATCCATGATGAATAGAAGGACAGAAAGAATGTACCAGGTGATTACAGGGTACCTTCACAATATCATAACCAGAACTCCAGAGTGATGACCATGTGGAAGAATTATCCTGGTGTTACATCTCTAGGCAACATAATTACTCCACATGATAGGAGGTGATAGAAGTTTGAAGAGGGTGGAAGGTGTTGACGATTAAAATCGTAACGATGAATTCCGCCTGCAAATTATTTATTAAGTGCTATTATTTGACTATGCTAATAATATAATACTAGTAGGTGGAACCCCGTTGTAGACTAGAGGCAAAAGGATAGACATGTTACACATGTTTTGTTGATATTGTGATGATTTCCTACACAGTCTTATATTTTTTATGATGCAGTCTTAATTTCATATTGGCATGATAATAAGTGGATAATGAATTATTGTGGAACACTTTTGGTAATCACTTGCGACATTGAATAGGTTCTATGGGTATGAGGATGATGTTTTTATAGCTGCTATGTTAAAACTTTGTTACTAATTCTTATGTTGATTACCTAGCCACATATATGCAAGGGATATTTTAATGGTAGCATGATCAAAACAAAACAAAAAAAACCTATGAAAATATCCTAAAGTGTAACAGAGGGAAAGAAGTTATATATTTGAGATATAATAAAAGACTATATGCAAGTTCGAATGGAAAAGTTAAGTGATGTTAGTGTTATTCCTAATTATTATGCCACATGTTTGGTTAATGGACTATGTTAATTTCATTACATGTGAATTGAGGTGGATATAACATTGTTAAAATGTATTATTGCTTGGAGTTATGGAAAGTATTAATGTGTAAATTGTATTGGGTGGCACACTATGCAATAGATATCATCTCATATATCACGATGGTTCGGAATTGAATACGCATTGGTTATATGATTTGATTATTGGTGAATGTTATGTTTATTTGGATGTCTCATACTTTGAATTGAATGGGGCCATGTGATGGAAGTGGCGTGCATTTACTACACGTCACTCCATACTTTCCCTATCGCCCGTCACCCTAAGATTACTCCATTGTTGCAATTTCTCTTTGTTGGTTGTAAAGCTCTATATTTTCAGGCTCTTGGAAGAAGGAAGTCTCATCTGACTTGCCATTTAAGTGTTTTTTCCCACATGTATGATTCTTTTTCTCTCCATCCATGATGTATTCTCTATTGTATGAACCAGATGATAGCTCAAGCTTGGATTCTGCGTGTTCTTGAGAATTTTGAATGTGTAGATGTGTGTTATGGCTCTCTTTGATGACTGTAAGTTGTTGGAAATTATAATCAGAGTAATGGGTGTTATTAAGTTACGCATTGGTGGTTGCTTGGTTAGTATGATTTTTATGACGAGTCTTTGTGGAAAAATAATAACGGTGGCGCGATATGGATCTGGGTTGATGATTGAGGGTTTTTGTTCTATGTATCACTGTCCATTAACTTATTTGCTCTCAGTCGTTGTGGTAACGCTCACCCAATCGCAGAGAAGTTGTCGAAAATTGTTGTGTTATTTTCTTCAAACCCTGAGTGGTGTCGATGTTCTCTCTTACTGCCTTTTCATTGGAAGCATCCCAAGGTGTAGTCTTTCTTGGTCACCCACATATTAACAAAGGGTTGTGTGGGATTTTTATTGATACAATTTTTCTCTTGGCGCTTTGTCAAAGGGATGTGTGAGTCTTCACTATTGTTGTTGTCAAACGTTATTAATCCCCCGGGTGATTGGGAAGAGACATTGTCTCGCTATGTTTAAACAACCACTTCTATTAAGTTAACCCTCGCCTCTTCTCTCCAAGTGTTAAACGCACCGTGTGTACTAGGTTATTTTACTCTCATTTTCTTTGATCTCATCGGGTGTTAATTGTTGGTTCTGTTATCGAGACTTGGAGTGATAGTAAGTATTTTATGCTCACTGTTGTGTCTTGTTCGAAATTTATTTTTTACTGTGGTTGATATGAGCCTTGGAAGACTGTCAACACTCTGTGTTTTTAAAATGAACGAGATCTTATTGCCTCCTTGCATTTGATTTTGACAGAGCTCGATTTAGACTCCAACTTGTATTTTCTCTCCTCGAACACCTTCTGGGGTTGTCAAGTATTGGTTATCAGTTAAGTAAATGATTATGGAAGTCTTTAAGACACATGCTCTCTCATCAAGTTTCTGTCTCATCCTTGCATGAAAAAATTGTTTGAATAAGAATGAAACCTGAAGTTGCATACAGTCAAGGGTTTCCTTCCTATTCAATTGGTTTTTCTCATTGTGTTTTAACCAGCGTGGTCTTGATTGCATATGGAAACACTTGTGTGAATTTTACTAAGTTCGATCAGGGTTCTAGAAAGTTTAAAAATGATGTTTGTGTGTCAACCGAGTTTTGTTTTCTCATATATGTTTGGTTATATTGGATTCATCATATAGACTACCAATTGTTTTAAAATGAATTTATACCCATGGAGATAAAGCTTGGGTTTTATGTCTGGGTTGACTGTTGTTTCATTGGAAGATATTGTTGATTGATATTATGAAGACCTGTGTATAATCGGGCATGCTTTGAAGTCTATTCACGTTTTGAAAAGAGACATGTGTAGATTTTAATTGGTCTTGATTGTTGGTTGGTAAACAGTGGATGTTGATTGTTATCTTGGTGCATTATGGATTATCAGGGATAGATGTTGAGCATATTGTTGTGCATGTTTAAATTATTCTTTTTTTCTGTTTTTTTTAAGGGGGATCAACATTTTGTTAAACAGGACTATTGAATGGAAATGTTTTTTATTTATTTATGATGGCACAAACTATTCTGAATTAAAGAATTATAGGAAATTTAATTATTGAAACAACAAGCAGTTTTGTATACATTTGAGAAACAGTGAATGCTGGTGCTTTGTGGATTGATTTTAATACAGAGTTATGATTGTTGATTATTTAATTTTTTTTTTTAACAATATCCATTAAATCCCCTATTATTTTCTCACTTTTTCGCTCAATACAAATCCCCTCACGATCCCATATTCATTTTGCACGCTTTATTCTTAAAATTAAATTAAAAAACTATGTATTACAGCGATTAAGAAATAACACAGAGATGGATCACAGTTGACGTGATTTTGTTATTGTTTCATAGTTGATTGTTTAATGAATTGTTGAGCAGTAATCATGTTTTTACTACCTTTGATTTTATCACTTTTATTCTCAATACAACCCCCTCAGATATCCAAGAACCCTTATTCACCCCCTTCTCATTGACAAGTATTAAATGAATTTTATGGATTGGATTGCATGGGTCTGATGTGATTGTTGAGCCAAACTTTGTTTTATATTAAAGAGATGTCATGTATGTTTTGTTTAAGAATCTAGTTGCTAATAAACATTGCATACAGGATGAACTTCTTTAGCAGAGGAAGCCATGGTCAAAATAACAGGGGAAGAGGGAACTGGAACAAAGGGCCTAGAAGGCCAAGATTCTCGATAAATTTTGATGCAGATCAATAAGAGTTAAACCTGGTCTTCCAAGATGGATTTTTCAATTGGATTGGTCAAGGGGTAGTCCAACCTAGGCTAGAAAGGCCTCCCTTCCAACCCCAACATGTCCCTAGTATCCTTGTCGCCCCTCATGTTTCATTGCAACATGAAGACCTTGAGAATGACAGATGGAAGGAGATTGTTCACCTAGTAGTCTCCCAACATCGTAGTTGGCCCAATTTGTCTTTACCTGCTCCTCCTCCACTAGTTAACCCAAATGTCAAAATTTCCCTTGCACACTCACCTATACAATCCTCCCATGCAAGAAAAAGACTCAAAAATGAATCCCACCATATGCATGATAAAGGAAATGTTGTTCTTTCCCCATCCTCTCCCTCAAGTGATTCAGCCAAATCTGTTTCATCCTGCTTGAACTTGAGAGATAAATGTTCTCATGTCATTAGTGAGATCAAGCCTCAAGGCACCACAAAGCCTAAGGCTGATTCATGAAAGTAAAAGGGAGATAGCAACAACAGAGGGAAAATTGTCTTCCAAAGTGGCAAATATGGTTTTTTGGTATATTTTATTATTGATTTGTCGAGAACAGTTGATTGCTAAAGTTTTTAGACAACATACTATTTTTGGATATTTTGGATATTATATGTTTGGATATACTTTAAAATATCACTGATATTTAATTTTTAAATTATGAGAATGATTATGGGAGCCACGAGGAGGGATGTGTTTGATTGATTGACTAGTTATGTTTATTTTTGTTAAGGAACTTAAGGGATTCGCAAGGGATCCCACCTACTAGTTATTATTTATTAAAAGACCCTTATTATTATTATTATATTAATTCCTCCCCTAACTAAAAGTTAGTTGAGTTTTATCTGACTTAACTAAGAGAAGTAGTTGAACTACTTCAAGTAATTTGGGATGCATAAAAGAAAAATGAGGAGGAGGAACAAAGGGGAGAAAAAAAGGAGAAAGCATACTAAGGTTTTCTCTTAAGTTTTATTGAGAGATTTCAGTTTTCACTCATTATTCAATTCATTAAAAGCCTAATTCTAGTTTATGATAGCATGGTCCTATTCTAGACAACAAGATTCAAAGTTGAATTGCATCATTCTGACACTTGTTTTCAGAGGTGTTGATCTATCTTTGATAGTCTATGTAGACTTGTTTTTTTATGAATTAAATTTCATGACTGATAAACGATATTTTGCAGAGTCGAGTGGACAACAATCTATGGAAAGTTGATCCATATTTTAAATTTTTTATTTTTATTTTTTGTCAGAAGTCCTTTCGTATGGTTTTCATCAGGGACATCTAAGTTTGACTTTGGTCCAAACTCCCTCAAGGATTTTTGTAAAGAGAACGATTATTTTGATTTCTTAGAATGAAATAAGCAATTCTTATTCTGTCTCATCTGTGTTAATATGTGACTTGGTATTTTTTTTTTTTTTTCTCCAC
>ML790262.1:58201-83246 GCA_009831015.1 Picea engelmannii | reverse complement strand
AATCTGTTATATTCAGAAAATTATACAAAAATGTTGAAATTTACAGTGATATTCTATTTTTAAAAATCAGCCTAAGCCCTTATAACTAATACTTGTGGATTAGGAAGCAAATTTTGAGGCTATAAACATAGGGTTACATTCCCATCTATCTTTCCTTGGCCAAGCAAGATCTGAAAATGCTTGAGTAAGATTATTTCATATGTTTTCCTCAACATTTATTTGGAGACCATACTAGGGAGATCTTCCATATCTCTCTGGTTGATTTTTATTCTTGATTATCATTGAATATATTTGTATTTTTTTATTTTTCCTTTGACTATTTATTTTCTTCATGATTATACATGTTGCAAGGTAGCCCAATATTGAGCTCGGTCTCAAAGATTAGACCAACATTGCTTTAAACTTGTTTAATACCATCTTAGAGACTACTAATACCTGGGTCGATATTGAATGCTCATGGGAAGTAGTTTAACAAGACATAAGTTTCCAAGACCATTGGGAAGTAAGGAAAATATAGCCTAGGAATCATCTTTAGCTTTCCTTTTCCTACAGTTGGGTCTTCTTTTCATGTCCTTAAAGCCTCGTATCTCTGGGATAAGAAGAGGTTTGTCACCTAATATTAATCCTATTGTTGAAATAGGAAGAAGAAACGTTATTTTATCAGCCCAACAAAGTACTTTAAGGAGAACTTTGTTTGATTCAGCCAGTTCATCTTTCTCTCCCTTTCTTTTTGTTCACAAAATGGCGCCTAGTGGAGGTTTTGGTAGTTCTAGTGGAACTGGAGGTGCTTCTTGATATCAGCCTTCATCCTTGTCAGTGATTGGCATTTTTTATAGCCATCAAATTCCAGTCCAGTCAACTACAAACCACGCGAAGGTCGTTTAAAATTATGGTATTTTACAATTTGAGGAAGATGATACCACTACTTTGTGGCATGTCTTCTCTCCACTAAATTTATCACCTTCCACTAATCCTCTTCCCAAACTCAAAGAGCATCTCCCCAAGTTTTCTAGGAATAACACAGTCACTACTAATGAACATTTGGTGGAATTTTCAAATGCATGTCATAACATAGGAGCCAATGACAACGACGCGTGTATGTGTTTATTTGTGAATTCTCTTGAAGGGAAGGCTACGGTCAATTTCTTTGACCTCCCTCTTAATATTTTGTATACTTGGTAGGAGTTAGTCTATTGGTTCAAATCTACCTATGGGTAATCCAAAATCCAAGCCGAGTAGCTACAAGAGTACAATAACATTTCTTATAAGGATGGTGAGACTATCAATTCCTTCAACTTGTGTTTCACCAAATTGTACAACCAAATCCCTGAACTCATTCTCCCTCAAAACCAAGCCTCTTTCATGCATTATTATAATGCATTACCTTCCCCCTACCGTAATAGGCTTGAAGAATAGTCCATTGATAACTTTGGTTCCACTCTACATACTTGTTTAGAGTATGAAGAATAGTTGGAAAGAACATGTCTTTCTAAAGGAGACCCAGTTAAAAAAACATACATGTTCGCCCTCTTACATCTTGTACAAGACATGAATAATATAATGATAGCATATGAGAGGAAAGGAAATGTCCCCTCTTTTACCCCTGAAGCTTCATCTTCTTCTGCACCCCCCTTCAGAAATCCAAATGAAAAAAAAATTCAGCCTAAAGCTATCATGCCTCGTAGTTGGTGTAACTTTTGCAAGGAACACCATGATCATAGTACATGTGAGGTAAAGAAGAGTTTTAGAGATAAAATATTTGGTAAAATACCTTAAACTACTATTGTCATCCTAGACATTACAGAGCCAAAGGATGTCATGATCATAAATACAAGGAATAAATCCTATGCTCCAAAAAGAAAATATGATCCTCCTCACACTTCTTCTAGACTAGCCTCATATTCACCAGTTGCTACTGTTCATGTTCCTAAGGCTCCCGACAATCAAGGAACTACCTCCCCTCTTCCCTCTTCCAAATGGAACATTATAAATCAGTTGGCCAACATCAAAGTAGATGCTACCCTCCTGGACATGGTTGTCATCCCTAAACAATAGAAGCATTTAAAAAAATTCATGGAAGGAAAAGATTCCATTGTAGACAACCTCTCTGAAGAGGTAGATGAAGAGGATTCATCTGTAAATAAAGTAGGTGTACATAACTTTAGGCACCCTGTAAAAAAAACCCACTTTTATATTTTTGTAAATATTATGGATAAGATTTCCCATTGTTTTCTCATTGATGGCGATTCAATCCCAAGTGTAATGTCAAAAACTATTATGGAAAAGTTAGGATTGTCTTGTACAAATGAGAATGCCAAAATCATGCTCTCTTATAATAATTTACAACAAATGACCATAGGTGAAATCAAGGACGTGACCTTGGTTTTGTGCGTGCATCCTGAAATAAGGACAACCCTTAATATTCAGGTAATATATATGCCAATGAGTAATTACTCGATCATCTTAGGAAGATATTGGAAATATTTGAAAGGTGGATACCTTTCACTCGATGAGACACATTTATCCATTCCTCGGAATGGTAAAAACATCATAGTCCTAAGAGAAGGGATAATTTTATCTTACATTGAAAGCGTCCCACAACCTAATGTGAATTATATCAAGGAGGACCTCAGAGTGTACTCCATCTTTGTATATGAGGACAACACTACTTTGGAACAAATCAACTTAGAGGATGGGATGTGGAATATGCACTTCGATGGTTCATGCTCCAATGAAGGAAACATAGATTGTATTATCATGTACTCTCCTATGGGTATGATTCATAACTTTTCCTATAGGTTAGAGTTTAATTGCACAAACAATGTCACCAAATTTGAAGTGTTACTGTTAAGCATTGAAAATGCCTCTAATCTAGGTTGTGGTCACCTTACAGTTTTTGGGGATTCCGAACTTGTTGTAAACCTTGTACATAATATATACTCTCCTAATAAAAATTTAATGAAATGTTATACCCTAATTGTTTGGGCACTTGTCTCTAACATGCTATCTTTCAACATTACTCATGTTAAAAGAGAATTGAACTCAATGGCTGATAGGTTAGTTGTTTTTGCAGCCTCTCCTACTCGAAAACTTTTTCCACAAAGACCTAATTGTACATTTCAATATATGTATCATCTACACATCCCTGAAAACATAGATTCATGGAAAGTATTTCCTAGTGATGAGAGCATATGTGCTTTCATTCAGAATGAAGATTATAATCCTAAGGAAATTATATCGATGGAAGATAACAAAATTTCTAAAGGCTTCACTCCTGTAGAAAGTTCGTTTTCATCGAGTGATGTAGGCAACAAAGAAAAACATAAAGAAGAGGATTCAAAAAGGAAAGTGGGTGAAACCATTTCCTTGAACATTGGAACACATGAGTCTCCAAACAATGTTAAAATAGGTGCCCAATGTTCTGATGAAGAAAAATTGAAGTTCTCTAAGTTGCTTGGTGAATTTCAAGATGTTTTTTCTTGGTCTTGTGAGGATCTTCGTGGTTTGTATCCTTATCATATACATCATTCCATTCCTATTAAGGAGGGCATAAAACCAGTTAGGAAAAAACAAAGACCCATTAACCCTGCAATGGAAACAACTATTCGAAAGGAGTTGGAAAAAATCTTGAAGGTTGGGATCATTTTCCCATTTAAGTATTTTGGGTGGGTCTCCAATTTGGTTCCCATTCAGAAAAAAACTAGGCAAATCCGATTATGCGTATATTTTCTCACATTGAATTGGGATAGTATAAAAGATCACTTTCCTCTTCCTAATATGGAAATGATTTTGTAGCAAGTTGCAGGGTCACAAATGACGTCCTTACTTGATAGCTTTTTTGGTTACAATCAAATCAAGGTAAAAAGGTTAGATAAATATAAAACCACTTTTATTACTCGTTGGGGCACTTTTTCTTATGAACATATGTCTTTTTTCTTATCTAATGTAGGGAACACTTTTAAAATAGCTATGCAAATAGATTCTGACAATTTGATCGGTAAGATTATTTAGATCTATCTTGATGACTTAACTCGGTACCAAGGCCAAGCTCCTTGGATAGATTGTTTCTGATTCAGGAGGTTCAAGCTTTCATGGGTGTTATTAACTTTGTATGTAGGTTTGTTCTTGATTTTGTTGTAATGGTCAATCCAATTCATAATCTTCTTAAGAAAGAACGTTCTTTTTCTTAGACAGGTGATGCCAAAACTGATTTTGTAGGGACAAATAAAGTAATCAGTTCTGCACTAGCTTTAGCGAAGACGGATTTTGAGAAAGAATTTATGATATATACTAATGCCACAGAGGAAGAATTTTTTTCTATCCTCATGCAATGTGATGACCAAGGTAACAGAAAACCAGTGGCTTACATGAGTCAAATATTATCCGATGACGATTTTAAATATTCTTTTATTGAAAATCATGGATTCTCTCTTGTTAAAGTTGTTGAAATTTTTTTCCACTTCATCTTAGGTAAACACACATTGGTAAAAGTCTCTTTACCCGCTGTCAATTTTTTTCTCTCATAGACTTATCTTTCAAGGAAGATTGCACATTGGCTTGCCAAGATCTAGGATCATGATTTAAATATCATGACTTCTAACACTATCAAGGGACGTGACTTAGCCCTTCACTTAGCTCAACATGTTGAAACTAGTGAAGAAATTGATGAATATGATATTTCTCTATCAACACTATTCTACATTGATAATCAAATCCTTCCCTTATCTGAACATACTTGGTATAAAAATTTGGTTTACTATTTGTAAAATAAAAGATGTCCAGATAACTTAGACACTCATCAAATAAGAAGGATTTGTCTCGAATCCACTAGATACATCATTATAGGATACTTATTTTTTATAATATCCGCGGATGGTATGTTGCTTCATTGTGTAAACAATGAGGAAGAACATAAATTGTTGCAAGAAACTCATGGTTCTTCAAATTTTGTCATTCATGTAGGAGGTCATTTTTCTGCTAAAACCATTGCTTTTAAGATTATTAGAAAATGATACTATTGTCCTTCAATATTTTGTGATTCTCATGTTTTTTCGAGATCTTTTGACAAGTGCCAGAAATTTGTTGGGAAAGAACGTATTTCAGCCATGCCTTTACAACTTGTCCTCTCAGAATTTCCTTTTTCAAAATGGGGTTTGGAATTTATAGGTCCTATTAATACACTGTCTTCAGCAGGACAAGTCTTTTTCCTGACAAACACATATTATTTTAAAAAATGGGTTGAAGTAGTCCCACTTAAAAATTCGCCGGATGAGAAGGTGATTTGTTTCCTTGAAAATAATATTTTTTCCAGATTTGGTCTTCCTTTGGAAATTATTACAGGCAATGGTCTCGCTTTTATTTCTACTAAATTGACCTAATTTTTAGCTAAGTTGGGGGTTAAACATTTTACCTCATCATCTTATTATCCTCGAGGAAATGGGCAGGCCGAGTCTACCAATAAGAATCTGGTAACAATTATCAAAAGGCTCATTGAAGATAAGCCTCGCCAATGTCACACTCTCCTCACTTACGCCCTTTGGAAAGATCGAACTACCACCAAGGTGAGCATTGGTTGGACTCCTTTCCATCTTGTTTATGGTCAAGAAGCCATTATGCCTACTGAGCTAGAACTTTCCTCCTTAGGGTTAATGCTACAGATCGAAGAATTAAATTCTTCTAATGTTTCTCAAATAATGAATGTACTTTTGGCTTTAAGGGAGAAAAGGACGTTTTCCTTGGATAATATAAAGACAAGAAAACAAAGTGCTAAATTTTTTTTTAGAAAGAGTGTCAAAGATATCAAATTTAAAGTCAATGAGAAGTTACTATTGTGGGATTCAGGTCATGTTGATAGATGAAGGCATTCAAATCTTCAAAAAAAATTGTTGGGTCATTTTAAAATCACTTTTGTCCTGGGCACAATTTCTTACATTCTAAAGGACTTACAAGAGAGATTGTTTTCCTACAGCACTAACAGTTCTCACTTAAAACATTATGTGGAACCAACTTGAACAGTTTAACGATGTTTGGAATGTTTCTGTATTATTAGTATCTTTTCATTTCTTCTTTTACATTTCTAGTTTTCCATTTCTGCTATTTCACTTTATGTCATTTCATTTCTTCTTATTTCAAATTTTTTTGTTTCATTTATGTTATTACATTTCTTGTTTTTTGTTCTTTTTTACTTCATTGCTTGTCAAAATAAAATTTTGGATCGGTTTTTCCATAACGATGCTTCTGCAAAGTATTGTTAATCAATAGAAATCAAGTTTACATAGCTATCATGATGTTCCCCTTGAAGGCATCATTGAAATTGTTATTTTCTTTCATTGTTGCTTTATGAGATTGTTGGTTTTATCCCTATTTTTCTTTCCTTTTATTCATCCATTTCGAGATTCAAAAGTGCGTGTTCAGAAAATTTTCCTCCTTGAAGTCAAGAACAATTTTTAGTTGAATGATTATGCTTACAGGGATAAACCGGCCCCCTCATACTTAACACTTTCCATCAGTTATTCCCAAATTATTGGTCATTTTTCCCTTAAATCCACTCACTTCCCCCTGATGCATAATCATTTTTCTTTATATCTTCTTGATCTAATGTTGCATGGTCTGTGAAACCAAACATTCTGAGTTCTCAATATATTGGAAACATATTTCCCTGTGGAGTCGCTAGTTTGTTAATGATTAAAATCATAATGATGAATTCCTCCCGCAAAGTAATGCTTAAGTGCTATTATTTAACTATGATAATAATACAGTACTAGTAGGTGGGAACCCCTTGTAGAGTAGAGCCGCAAGGATAGACATATTACACATGTTTTGTTGTTGTTGTGATGATTGCCTACACAGTCCTACATTTTTTACGATGCAGTCTTAATTTCATATTGGCATGATAATAAGTGGATAATACATTATTGTGTAACACTTTTGGTAATCACTTGCGACATTGAACAGGTTATATGGGTATGAGGATGATGTTGTTACAACTGCTACGTTACAACTATGTTACTAATTCTTATGTTGATTACCTAGCCACATATATGCAAGGGATATTTTAATGGTAGCATGATCAAAACAAAAAACAAAAAACCCTATGAAAAGATCCTAAAGTGTAACAAAGGGAAAAAATTTATATATTTGAGCTATAATAAAATACTATATGCAACTTAGAATGGAGAAGTTAAGGGATGTTAGTGTTATTCCTAACGATTATGCTACTTGTTTTGTTAATGGACTATCTGAATTTCATTAGATGTGAATGGAGGGGCATATAGCATTGTGAATATGTATTATTTCTTTGAGTTATGAGAAGGGTTAACGTGTAAACTGTATTGGGTGGCACACTATGAAATATATATCATCTCATATCTCACGATGGTTTGGAATTGAATACGCATTGGTTATATGGTTTGATTATTGGTGAATGTTATGTTTATTTGGTTGTCTCATACTTTGAATTGAATGGGGCTACGTGATGGAAGTGACCAGGGATGATTTTAAGGAAGGAATTTTATTTTAAAATGTAGAAACCTTAGCGAATCTTACTTATTATTCATATGCCAAATATAAATGTTTGGCAATATTTTTGTAAAAATATTCAAATTTCTAAGGATTTTATATAATTTTTATAAACTTTTGGCGATTTTTAAGGTAATAAATTTTATCCTATATAATTTGGGTGAATCATTTTTAAAATAGCGAATCTCGTTTATGGAAAAACCATGGAAAATTAGCCCATGAGCGAAATTTAACCCCTAAAATCATCCATGGAAGTGACATGCATTTACTGCATGTCACTCCATACTTTCCCTATCGCCCGTCACCCTATCATTTCTCCATTGTTGCAATTTTTCTCTGTTGGTTGTGAAGCTTTTCATTTTCAGGTTCTTGGAAGAAGGAAGGCTTGGTCGACTCACCATTTAAGCTAGTTTTCCCACATGTATGATTCTTTTTATCTCCATCCATGATGTATTCTCTGTTGTATAAACCAAATGATGGCTCATTGTTTCTTAGATTTTGCCTGTTGTTGAGAATTTTGATTGTGTAATGGGTGTTATTAAGTTATGCATTGGTGGTTGCTTGGTCAATATGATTTTTATGATGATTCTTTGTAGAATAATAATAAAGGTGGTGCGATATGTATCTGGGTTGATGATTGAGGGTTTTCTTTTTGTATATCATTATCTATTAACTTGTTTCCTCTCAGTCGTTGTGGTAACCCTCACCCACTCGTAGAGAAGTTGTCTACAGTTGTTGTGTTCTTTTCTTCAAACCCCGAGTGGTGTCGATGGATGCTCTTACATCCTTTTCACTAGAAGTGTCCCAAGGTCCAGTCTTTCTTGGTCACACAAATATTAAAACAAACATGTGTGGGTTTTTGATTGATATAAGTTTTATCTTAGCGCTCTATCAAAGGTATGTGTGTGTCTTCATTGTTATTTTTGTCAAACATTATTAATCCCCCGGGTGATTGGGAAGAGACATTATCTCGCTGTGTTTCAACAACCACCTCTGTTAAGTTAACCCCAACCTCTTCTCTGCAATTGTTAAACACATCGTGTGCAGTAGGTTATTTTACTCTCATTGTCTTTGATCTCCTCGGGTGTTAACTATTGGTTCTGTTACCAAGACTTGGAGTGATAAGTAAATATTGTATGGCTCACTGTTGTGTCTTGTTCGAAATGTATTTTTGCCTGTGTTTGATATGACTCTTCGAAGACTGTTAACGCTTTGTGTTTTTAAGATGAACAAGATCTTATTGTCTCCCTGCATTTTATTTTTACAGAGCCCAATTTAGACTCCAACTTGTCTTTTCTCTCCTTGGAAACCTTCTGAGGTTTTCAATTATTGGTTATCAGTTAAGTAAATGATTATGGAATTCTTTAAGACACATGCTCTCTCATCGAGTCTATGTCTCATCCTTGTATGAAAAAATTCTTTGAATAATAATAAAATGGGCAGTTGCATATAGTTGAGGGTTTCCTTCCTATTCGATTTGTTTCACTCACTGTGTTTTAACCAGTGTGATCTTGATTGCATATGGAAACACTTGTGTGAATTTTACTAAGCCCGATCAGGGTTCTGGAAAGTTTTAAAATGATGTTTATGTGTCAACTGAGTTATGTTCGCTCATATATGATTGGTTATATTGGAATCATCATACGAACTACCAATTGTTTTAAAAGGAAGTGATACCCACAGAGATAAGGGTCATGTTTTATGTTTGGTTTGACAATTGTTTCATTGCAAGATTTTATTGATTGATATGATGAAGACCTGTGTATAATCGGGCATGCTTTGAAGTTTGTTCACGTTTTGAAAAGAGACCTGTGTACATTTTAATTGGGCCTGATTGTTGGTTGGTAAACAGTGGATGTTGATTGTTATCGTGGTGCATTATTGATTATCAGGGATAGATGTCGAGCATATTGTTGTGCATGTTTTGATTATTCTTTTAAAAAAAGAAGGGATCAATGTTTTGTTAAACAAGACTGTTGAATGGAAAGGTTTTATTTATTTATTTATGATGACACAGACTGTTATGAATTAAAGAATTTTGGGAAATTTAATTATTGAGGCAACAAGCAGTTTTGTATACAGTTGAGAAACAATGAATGATGGTACTTTGTGTATTGATTTTAATACTAAGGTTTTTAGTTTTTTACTTTCTGTCACAAGTCCTTTTGTATGGTTTTCATCGGGGACATCTAAGTTTGACTTTGGTCCAAACTCCCCCATGGATTTTTGTAAAGACAACGATTCTTTTGATTTCTTGGAATGAAATAATCGATTTCTCTTCTGTCTCATCTGTGTTAATATGTGACTTGATATTTTTTCTATTTTGTCTCCACGTTTACTTTTGCATCTGTTATATTCAGAAAATTATGTAAAAATGTTGAAATTTACAACAATCGTCTATTTTTAAAAATCACCCTAAGCCCTTGTAACTAATACTTGTGGATCGGGAAGAAAGTTTTCAGGCTATAAACATAGGGTGATATTCCCATCTATCTTTCCTTATTCAAGCAAGATCCGAAAATGCTTGAGTAAGATTATTTCATATATTTTCCTCAACAACAGGCACTAGTAGGATGAGGGGACATGTGGTGGTCTACCTCGGATGGTAGCCCCATGACCAGTCTCTACCTTGTCACCCAATACAGGGGATCTTTAACTGCTATAGTTGGTGAAATAACGCATTGATAAATCTTGTAAGAAAATAAAAAGTATTCTTATATTGATTAACCCCCCCTCTCAGTGTAAGTAAGTGTGCATTACATTGCGGATATTTCATCCCAAATTAAATTTATTCATAAATCCTCAGTGTATTACTAGAGAGTCAACATATTATGTTTATCATGGCACAAAGAAGTAGTAAAATTTTATTTCTCTAGTTTTAATTTTTTAATCGTTTGGAAAGAAGTTTTCCTCCTACTAGTGATTTTTGGTTGGTAAATTTCATTGAGTATGTTGCTAATTTGATTGGAGTCCATAACATTGACCAACTATCATCTTTTGGTTACATCGTTTTCTTTTCATATAACATTATGGTTGAAATTGTTTGAACATAAGCCCTTTGATGCATGGGCTATAATGGGATTGTGTAGTTTTAATGGTATCTCTATTGGAATTATGAACCTATGCTTGGGTTTCAACTTTATTCGATTCTATCAATTATATTGAAACATTATAAATTATTGTCTTGTTTCAATCTTGAAAAACCATTTTCCTAGATTTTGCGAGATGATAGTTTTTTCTTCAAAATTGAAATTAATGTAATTGCATTTGTTTTCTTCAGATAACCAAGTTGGAAATTATTCTTTATTCTTTGTACTATTCTTTTGAAAAATCTCTTTTCCCACAATTTCATGTACCTAAAAAAAGTGTTTCTCTTATAAATTGCAACCAAGCTGAATAAACATGATGATTTCTTGAATAAAATGCTTAATCATGTAACATTTAAATATTCTTGTTATATTTATATTCAATGAAAAGAGTGGAATGCAAAAAATATTTGAATGTTTATTATGTAATATACTAGATTCTATAATTTAAAGTTCTCTTGTAAGTTCGCGTAGAGGGACTATAGAAATAGATAATTCGATGACTTCATATTAATATGTCCTTTGACTATAAATTTTTGCATCATTTCTATAGTTCAAACTATAGAACTAAAAACATTATTTTTTATATAATAAAAAAAACATTATATGTCATCATCTCATTGGAGAATAGATTCCAAGTTTTATTGCCAGCTTCACTATTCCCAATGCCCTTTAATTCATGAAGATCTTGGATTAACACATATATTTTTTTATGCATTGCTAGAACGTGGATTAATGCTAGCATTAGTTTGAATGTTTGTCTTAGTATTTTCTGCTAGCTAAACTTATCCTAAGTTTCGTTAATTAAAAATATTATTGTGTTTATTGTTGCAGTGTCCACCCGCTATAGCTGCACTGTCCAGTTGTAGTTTGGATGCAGGATCCCTTGGCACGTGCTATGACTGCTCCATCCAGCTATAATTTGCATGATCCGTCTAGCTATTAAAGCAAAAGGAGCAACCAAGAAATGGAAGCAAGGAAACATGTTCTATGCAACTAGAAGCCTTTTCTGCATCCCCCTTCCTGTCCTAGTTATTGTCGGGTGATCTCTACTTTCTCTTACTGCTCTTGGCTAGCGGCCGAGAATTTGGTGGCCTTGGACGCAAGGTTGTACTGAATGATTGATGTTATATGCGTAGCTGCGAGTGTAGCTAGTTTAAGGTAGCAAGGCCCGCCTCCGGAAGCTAGGTCAAACCCTATTATTAAAACAAAAATAGGGGTTTTTGGGTTACTGATTCGAGTTCAATTGCCTTTTCACTATATAAACATTACGATCTATTTGTGTTTCACGCTAAATTTGGCTACGCGAACAAATGGTGTCCATTTAAACTTAACAATAATGTTGAAGACAAGTAGATAAGAGCTTTGTCTATATGAAAACCGACGTTCATTTTAATGCCGAAATTTGTTGTTGCATCCGATGCTAAATTTGGATAACTTGTCAATGCCGATTTAAATGAAATAAAATCTTTGAAGTCCATTAATATTGTTAGTATTGAGTCATTTTGTTAGATTGGAGTGTTCGAAGGTTCAGGGGATTTTTTCAATCAATCAATCGGTCGCTGTAAAAGTGAGGGAAACAAGTGTTGGAGATCGTCATAACAGTCTCTTCTTGTATTATTTTATTAGATCTAGTTAAAAAACGTTGTAAATATATGCCCATGATGTGAAAAACTATAAAAACCTATGTGTTTTGACTAACCACAGTGTTGTGTACCTCGAATTTGGGCCAAATTCGAGAATGCAATGCTATGAAGTGTGAAGGTATGCTCCTAGCTTTTGTTTTCTGCATGTTAGTAATTTACAGAGGATATCTTGAAGAATGCAAATGCGTTGTAGTTACAAAAATTATTACCCAAGAAATAGCAGAAAATGCTTGTATCGGTCGCTGGAATTGAGTGATTGGGGCAAGGAGGGCACTGAAAGTTGCATTTAGGTTCATGGTTCGGGTTTCTCGCTTCATATGGTTATTTCTTTTGACTTTCAATATATTTTTAGGCCCACAACATACTCGTAGGTGCCCAAATCATCTCAAGTTAGACCAATGAACGAACTATCCTGCAACAAAAATGGACAAGGACCAGTATCGATGATTCCTGGTACTGGATCTTTCAGAATGGAGCATTCATATTCAGAATGGCTATTTCAGAGAGTATCGAGCAGCTAAAATTTAAATTCTGAGTTGCTGCCGCCGGGTAGGGTTTGGTGGTTCTAATACATTTTGGTGCTTGGATACTTCACTTTCCTAGTGTCCTGTAAATGATAGAGGTTGCATTGAGTCGTATTAAATCTGATTCATGAACTGGTTAAGGATATAGAATGATTTACATGATGGAACATCGTCTGAAGAAGCCTTCTATTGATTTTGGTACCAGATTTAATGTGTGTGGCATGTTCATGGGCTTCTGTTTGTTTGAAAAGTTTTGATTTCTTATTTTTTAGTTCCCCGTTGGCGTTTGTGATATTCTTTGTAATTGATTTGAGTTGTTCTTAAATCTATGCCACTTTCTCATGTTTGTTGACGTTGGACTAAGGTCACACGGGAAGGGAAGTTCTAGGAGTAAGGATTCACTTAGGACTGAACGAGCCTAGCCAGTCCTTTAAGTAGTCTTTGTTTACCAGTAGTTGAACGTAGAGGAAAAAGAGCCCTCTTTCACGAGTTTAATTTTGAAAGGAAACTTTGTTTCAATTATCTGGTTATAATGATTTCTTACATAGCTATATCCCGATTGGGGTGAAATAAAGGAGAAAATGAAAATCTTAGGCATCATGTTATGTGAATCATTTAGAATTTAAGGGTCCTGATGCAAGAAGCAACAAAGCCTGAAAGAAAATATAAAGCCTCCACCCATGAGTGTGCTTCTAGCCTCCCCACATAAATCACATATTCAGAATGGTTGAAACATTTAATCATATCATTGATACATTGCACCTATGATAAGTCGAGGATGATATCCATGAAAGCCGTATATAAATGTTTAACATGATATTACCATTAATGTTGTGGTGGCATGCCATAGCTATACAAGTTACTGATGTGGAAGTATTGTCCTTAATTATTAGGAATAACAAGAACCCTTGGATGATTCAAAGATAAATATCACTTCCCATTCACACATTGAGAGGATGACAACAAAGTATTTTAAGTTAAGTTAAAGGATGGAGAACTTGTGTGCACCAAGTTCTATGCCAAAACCCACCATTATCTATTCATTCATATGATTAGTATTTTGGTACAAAAGTTCAAAGTAAAGTTTATTGTCCATCAATAAAAAGTTAAAAAGTTATAATCAAAAGTTTACACTAAATTGTTTTTTAAACTTAAAATTAGCTATTTTTATTTTTAAATTTTGTTAATTTTATTTGAAATTTAAATTAAAAAAATAAATTATTCAAAATAAATTTTAATTTTTACTTAAAATGTATTTATCATAAACTTAACAAATTAATTAAATTTTTAAAATTCAATTATGAAAATATTAAAAAATATGCAATTATATTAAGTTTTATATTCTTATAAAATTAAGATAAAGTTTATAATAATAAATAAAAGTATTATAAAAAAAAATTATTTTAATTTGAATAATTATTTTTTATTTTTTAAAATACATGTTTAAAATTAAAATAATTATCTAGATTTTATTAAAATATCTATGAAAACTTATGGTTATATGGAAATTTGAGACCATAAAGTTTAAATTTTGTTAACTTTATTAAAATATGTAAGTGAATGGTTATATGGAACCTTCAGATAGTAATTCAGAAGTTAAATTTTAAGAAAATAAAGTAAGAATTACCATAATTAAATTTAATGGTATCATGAAAATTTCATTTTAACATAATCAACCCTTAATAATATAAAATAACTTTTTTTATTTTTAGAATTAAATTACTTTTTAAGCCTTCTTCCAAATTTATAATATAAGTGCAATCTTGAGTCCGCCACCTTGGGAACCTGGCATCCAAAAACTGGCTAGGTATGTAATGAGGAAGTCATTGGTCGAACTCGTGATACAGAAGCATGAAAAAAAGATAGAAAATATAATAATAATAAACACATAATAAATACAAAGATAGAAAATATAATAATAATAAACATAGTTATTATCTCATTCCAAATTTATTCGATATCACCTCATAAAAGAGAACAAAGTTTATATCGATCATACATTTAAAAAAAAATGGATTTAACTTCTTTTAATAATTTTAAGTAATTAAATTGTACAATATTAATATTTACTATTAATAATTTAATATTTGGAAATAATGTTTTTAGATAATGTTAGATAGTTGATAGGGATCACCATCCATCAACAATATCTCTCCTCACTAATTAATAGTTGAATAACTAATTTATTAAAGGATAAAGATTAAATGAGGACAATTATTGGGTGTATCCCACCATCCAATCTTACACCCTCCATGATATTTTCAAAATAAAAAACACCTATCACTATAATTTAATATATCACACCTTTTAAATTCAATTAATATATTACTAATACAAACATGCAAAATATAATAATAATAAATACAATTTTTTTTATATCATTCAAAGTTTATTAGATATCACCCAAAAAATACAACCAAGTTTATATAAATGAGAAAGTTTATTAGACATCAATAAAAAGCTATAATCAAAATTACACTGTAAAGTTTTTAAAAACTTAAAATTAACTATTCTTATTTTCAAATTTTGTTAATTTTATTTGAAATTTAAATTAAAAAAATAAATTATTCAAAATAAATTTTGATTTTTACTCTAGTGTATTTACCATAAACTTAAAAAAATTAGTTAAAAATTTTAAAATTCAATTATGAAAATATTAAAAAACACACAATTATATTAAATTTTATTTTCTTATAAAATTAAGATAAATTTTATAATAATNTTTTGATTTTTACTCTAGTGTATTTACCATAAACTTAAAAAAATTAGTTAAAAATTTTAAAATTCAATTATGAAAATATTAAAAAACACACAATTATATTAAATTTTATTTTCTTATAAAATTAAGATAAATTTTATAATAATAAAAGTATTATAAAAAATTTATTCATTTTAATTTGAATAATCAAAATTATTTAAAAAAATAAACCATCTTTAAAATTAAAATAAATATCTAGATTTTATTAAAATATTTATGAAAGTTAATGGTTATATGGAAGTTTGAGACTATAAAGTTTAAATTCCGTTAAATTTTATTAAAATATGCAAGCTAATGATTATATGGAAGCTTGAGTTAGTGGTTATATGGAAGCTCGAGATAGTAATTCAAAAGTTAAATTTTAAGAAAATAAAATAAGAATTACGATAATTAAAGTTAATGGTATCATGAACATTTCATTTTAACATGATCAATCCTTAATAATATAAAATGACTTTTTTTTATTTTTATAACTAAATTACTTTTTAAGGCTTCTTTAAAATTTATAATCTAAGCTCAATCTCGAGCTCGCTAGGCCGGGAGTCTCATGATACATAAGCATGACTATAAATGTGAATTCATGAGCTCGCCAACCCGCCCACCTAGATATTTTGGAAAAATGACTAAACAAAGCAACTAGAAAGCGAAAGTAGAGGGGGAAAAAATATATTTTTTTGTTTATCCCTAAAAAAACATCAAAATATAAATAGCTATAGCTAATAATAAATATTACATTTATTTTTATTTGTATTGTATTAAAGGAATGAGTATTTGTAATAAATATTCAATTTTTAAATATATTTAATTAGTAAAAATAGCAGAACATGAATAAGATTAAGAGAAACTACAATGTAAAGTAAATAAAAAGAAAGCATTGATAGAATTTGGTTGTGGTGATGTATTCTTTAGCTATGGCATGGTATTAAATTAATACATGTGAGCATATTTTGCACTTATTCTTGATAATCTTGTTTTGCAACTATAAGATGGGAATAATCTTTACTAATAAATTAAATTTTAATTTACTTTTAATTAACTCAACAAATTAATTTTTATTTTTTTTTAGATAAATTAACTTTTAGGCAGAGACTACGCTACCATACAACTCTTGTTATATTTATTTGTATTGATTGAAAAGAGTAAAATGCAAAAAAAAATTGATTGCTTATTATATAATATAAATAAAATTCCTTAATTTAAAGTTATGTTTGATTAGATCCTTATGGAGTGGTCAAAGGTCAAAGGGTGAGTGTTTTTTATATTTAATTTTATGGAATGGAAATGGTGTTGGGCCTCGATGTTACAATATGCAAGAATGATAGGTCCATTTTACTACACCTTTGCAATCTATTATACAAGAGGTTGGCATTGTAGATACATTCATTCAGCAGTAGTGCACTATTGCACTTTCGGAACAAAAATAAAGAATGAGCAATCCCACAAAAGTTTAAAAGTTATATGTTGTTTAGAAAAAATTATGTAAGCAATAAAATAATATGTAGAGATATGTAGAGAGATTATCTCGCTTGAGTGTGATAATGAAAAGTCAAGTTTTTACTAATTTTATTTACATATTGTTTTAAAACTATAATTATTCAAAAATCAATATTATTCTTTACGATTTAAAAAAATAAATTTATCGATATTGTAATGTTGGTAGAACCTGACACAATATTGTATGAGATACATTATTTTTATTATTATTCTTGAGAAATTCTCTACCTATTTTCATTGTCTTATATCATATTGTAGTATCGTTGGTAGAACATGTTGTAGTATCGTTGGTAGAACATGGCACAATATTGTATGAGACATTATTTTTATTATTAATCATAAAAAAAAATCTCTACATATTGTTCATTGTCTTATACCATATTGCCTTTTCAAAAACACTTCAAATATGAAGGTGAGGTGAAACAAGACACAATTTGAGGTTGTAATTAAGGAGTCTTATACATCTTGACCCACATAAAAATTGCTATTTAATAAAGGTCACCTATTATAAATTTACTCCTCTATTTAATCATAATCTTATACATCTAAGCCCACCTACTTTAATTTCGATTTAATCATAATCTTATACATTCTAGTCCTCATACCTTAATTTTTATTAATATTGATATCTAACATAAATTACTTTACCTTGTATTTGTTAAATAAATTTAATAAAAAAATCACATCAAATATAAAAATAAAGTACACTAAACAACTACAAAAATAAACTTAATAAAAAAATCACATCAAATATAAAAATAATGTACACTAAACAACTACACAAATTATCAAGCAAATTTACTAATGATACAAAACATTATACACTTACACATAGTAGGAGCCTGATATTCTTTAAATAACTCTAAAAATTAGAATTCACATTAAAAATGGTTTATTTCCCATCATGTATACCTTTTACCAAGGAAAAGTATGATAATAGTTAATTTATCATCTACATCTTAACAATTGTAAAAAAAAATTAAATACATTGTTGTAATAAATAATAATGTAAATTTGCAAAAACAAATTATGAGACACTATAACAAATAATTTAAAATATATACTATTTAACACTTAGTATACTATTGTTCTCTTAACTATTGAAATTATCAATTACATTAAATTATTGATTCCTCAAAGCTTTCATAATTGGTTTGACATCACCTATGCCTTTTAGCAACAACAATTTTGGCCATTCTCTTAACTATTGAAATTATCAATTACATTAAATTATTGATTCCTCAAAGCTTTCACAATTGGTTTCACATCACTTATGCCGTTTAGCAACAACAATTTTGGCCATAATTCATTTAACAAGTATTTGTCATTCACATCCTCTTAAGTATAAGTTTTTTAATAATATAATTTTTTTTATCATTATAAATATTTATTTTTTTTCGTTCACAATTAGTGCGTTTTTACATATCATAATCTCCCTTAGTGTGCTTCTAAACATTTTTTAAAGATTTGAGATGCGCATTTGGACTTATAATACCAACAAAATATTTTTGATAAATTGATACCATACATTTTGACAAATATTTAATGTGTCAAAATTCATTGTAAGTAGAGTTCTCTCATTTTTCTCCTTGTCTAAAAAGGATGACATTTGATGATAGAGTATTCAACACAAATTTACTTCTTGTTTTTTTATTCATGAGACGCACCTTATTAATACCCTTAATCATTAATCCCATTAGTTTTTTTAGAAATACATTCATTTTTACAATAATGTATAGTGTGCATGTTTGTAATTAAGAAATTCCATCAAATGTCTTAATAGATTTTGTACTTATTTAAATTTAGTTTTTTAGAAATACATTCATTTTTACAATAATGTATAGTGTGCATGTTTGTAATTAAGAAATTCCATCAAATGTTTTAATAGATTTTATACTTATTTAAATTTAGAACATGTTCTCACCATTTTGGTTTTAGTTGGTCATATGGACTTACTATCACATTTTGTACATCAACACAATATACAATTCCCATAGACGGATACTCCAACTATAGATGAGTTTTTTCTATAACATCCCATTGTTGGTTGTTATATTCTTTGCGATGACGAAGGTTAAAGCGATTGACCCAGAAAAGTTGAAGTTGAAGTGATCGACAACAATTCGAGAGGTCAATCGACAAGAGGTCAATAAGAGGTTGTGCCAAAACTGAATGAAAACCAAACGGGGGTCAACTAGTAGTCGAATGGAAATCTGATTGGTAGTCAATTGTAACAGAATCCTAAGATTCACAGGATTTGTATCCAATTATCTGCGTGGATCTGTAACTATTTTTTGGAAACCATTCTTTAGTGTTTTTCCTACTGTAAATACTATAAATAAGGCATGTTGTACTACTGTAAACGATAATCATCAGGTTAATATTTAAATCAATCTATTAGAGGTTGTTGTTCATCAATATGTAAGACTAGTTGGCTATAGGGTTGTTTGTGTGCAAATAAACAGGGCACAATAACGATTGTATCTTAGGTGTAGACCAAGGTTAGTCATGTAACCATTTATTCTGGATGACTACTAAAACAAGAGAGAAAAATTCTTAAAGAATGTTGGTTTTTCCATTTGGGTTTCTAGGGTAAAATCTATGTGTAATGTGTGATTGCTTTGTCATTTACTTTCTTCTTTAATTCTATCTTCCTCTCTTCAATTAGGTTTAGTGTAGAAGTATATTTATTAACATGTGGTATAAGATATTGATTTGAAAATATTGGATATGAGCTCAAGCGTAGGTCAACTAGTAAGAGTCGTAAGTCAGAGATATTTAAAGTTTTGCTTAAAACAATGGCAAGTAGTTTGAGGATATAGATTGAAAAATTCATTCGCCATAATTTTGATATTTGGAAGATTAAAATTGATTATCTCCTTGTAGATCAAGAACAATGGGAAATAATTTGTCCAAGTACCATTCCAATAGGTATGTTGAGGGAAGAATGAGAGAAACTTGAAAGAAGGGGAAGGAGTATGATTTGATTATATCTTGTAGATTTGGTGTTGCTAAATGTCTCAAACAAAGACTTTACCAAGAAACTGTGGGACAAGTTGGGAAGCTTGTACTAGATGAAATCCATGGTAAATAAGTTGTTCCTTATAAAAAAATTGTATCTTCTAAGGATGAGTGATGGTATTTCTATAACTGGGCATTTGAATGCATTCAATACTATAATAAGACAATTATCATCTGTAGATATCAAAATCATTGAGGAGGAGAAATGTATTAGCCTATTATGTTATTTTCCATACTCCTGAGATAGCTTACTCATGGATATAGGGAGTTATTTGACCACATTAGCGCTAGAATACATGGTTTCATCTCTCTTGTCAGAAGAAATTAGATGGAAGAACATGAAAGGATTGATCAAATATGATTTAATGGTGAGAGGCCAACCATTTGATACAGATTAGGAAAAAATATTTGGTATAAAGTCTAACTTGAGGGGTAGATCTAAATCCTCGATTCATTCAATGAGAATATGCTGGAAATGCAGTAAATTTAGGCATTATAAAATGGACTGCAAGTTGAAGGTAATGGAAGTCAATATAGGATTCAATGAGAATCTGCCAACTGAGGGAAAGACAACTTCAGATGAAGGAATCGATGTGTATATGGCATCGACCAGTATATAGTAATATCAATATGTTTGGTTAATCGACTCAGGAGCATCCTATCATATGACACCTCACAGAGAATGGCTCTGTGAATATGACAAATATGAAAGAGGAGATGTGTTCTTGGGGTATGAATAGACAACTAAAATTGTTGGATGGGAAGGATATTGATTGATACTACAAGACAAGAGGAGTAGAACCCTTCTAGGTGTGCTACATATTATTGGTTTGGAAAGAAACCTAATATATGTCAGTAAGATGAGTGATGAAGGAGTGCACACTCTATTTCAGAAGGATATGTGAAAAATGGTAAGGGGTGCAATCGTATTAATGAAAGGAGTCCATATTGGAACTATATACAAGTTTTTAGGGAATGTAGACTTGATTGGATGTAATAGAATTGTTGTTCTTGAAGCCAATTTGACCTCGACTTGACTCAACTAATCTCAGGTTGATTCGATTCAAAACAACTCAACAAGTATTCGTCAATTCGAATCGACCATGTTATAGCATGAGAGGATGGGACACATTGGAGAAAAAGGGATTTGAGCCATGCAAACCAAAGGTATAGTTGAATTTTTTCTTGAATGTAATTTAGAAGTTGATTTTTGTGAACATTGCATATATGAAAAACAAAATCCGATTAGGTTCCCATCTGGAGTGAAAATTGAAAAGGGGATTCTAGAATTAGTTCATAGTTATGTGTTTGGTCGTGTAACAGTCCACTTGGTGGATTCATGTATTATGTCTCTGTCATAAATAATTTTTCTAGGAAGACATGGATATATGTCTTGAGGAAGAAATGAAAGGTTTTCGAAAAATTCAAAGAGTTTAAATCTATTGTGGAAAACGAAACAAGTAAGAAGATCAAGGTGTTGAGAACTGACAATGGTGGTGAATTTTGTGGAAAGGATTTTGAGTATTTATGCAAGTAGTGTGGAATGTCACACCATATGCCCCATAGTAAAATGGAGTTGATGAAAGAATGAACAAAAAATTGATGGACAAGAAAAGGAGCATGCTCAATGGTGTTGGGCTCGGATAAGAATTCTAGCAAAAAGTGGTTGACACTGGAAAATATCTAATGAATATGTTTCCTTTGTTGACATTAGTTGACATGAATCCACATGAGGTATGGTTTGGTAAGAATATTTCACTTTCACATCTCAAATTATTTGGATATAATGCATTTGTGCATGTTCCCAAGGAAAAGAGGAGCAAGCTGGATGAGAATGCAACCAAGTGCATTTTCATTGGATATAAAGAAGGAATAAAAGGATATAAGCTCTGGGATCCTACATCAAGGAAAATAGTGTACAATTGAGATGTGGTGTTTAGATAAGTTCGAGGTAAGTTCAAGTTGGAAGTGGTTCAAACATAGAAAAATATAGAGAAGGTGAGGTTTGAACTGAAGAATGAAAAAGATGATTTAGATGAGTCGATTGAATAAGATGACGAGCTGGAAAACCCGACCCCGATTGTAAGGAGTTATGAATCAATGAGAAAACCAGTCAAAAGGTATAGTTCACCTAATTTTTGTTCCACATTTGTGTTAAATTCCATTGACAAGGAGCCTAAGTTGGTCAGGGGGGGAAGTTGACTCGACAGAGGGTTCACTCTAGAAGGACTCCATGGTTGAAGAAATGGAATCCTTACACAAGAATGAGACAAGGGATTTGGCCAAATTACCTAGTGAAAGGAACCTTGTTGGTAGCAAGTGAGCGTTCAATAAAAGTATGAACTTAGGAGGTCAATTCAAGAAATTCAATACTTGACTAGTAGCGAAAGAATATTCCCAAGTCGAAGGAGTCGACTTTGATGATTTTTTTTTCCATGTTCCAAAATTAAATTCCATTAGATTACTAATGTCTCTGGCTGCAACATTTGATCTTGAAATAGAGAAAACGGATGTGAAGACAATGTTCCTACATGGTGTTATAGAGTTATTAACCCCCTAACCCTTGGGAAATCATCCCCTTAAAGTCACACTCAAAACAACCATTTTTATCCCTTTCTCCCTCAGTTTCTGGCTCAATTTCCCTTTGGTCACCCTTAACCTTCCTTAAGGAGGCGACCAAAGGGGTTGGTTTCCCTCCCTAGTCTTCTCTGGGGCGATCAGTCTCTTTGTCTATGTATATTGGTTGTGACTGCGCCTAGAAGCTCCATTTTTGGACTTTGTTGCAATTGGATGAAATCCTCCTCTGTTTTCTCGAGGTCTAGTTTCAAGAAAGTTGTTATTGGGAGCTCGAAGATCTTATCCTACTCACCCTTTGGTCTTATCCCGAAAGTGTTATAAGAACTAAGACATTTCCCATGAGAAAGGAGGAGAAAAATATTAGCAAATTTATGCTAGTGGTTTGGATTCAAGGCTTGGGCAATGAACTTGGAGAAAAAATTGTTCATCAACTACTTCATATGTAAGCTATTTTGTTGTTATAATGTTTTAATAGAAAGTGTACTAAGTGTTCCCCTTTATATGATTTGTTATTTGTTTATAAATTATCATTTGCATAGATCTAATAATGTTCTGAAATATGACTTATTAGTAGATCTTATGCTTATATGATTGATTTGATCTTTGGAAGGTCTCTTGTTTCCTTGTGGGTAGATCTGTATCATTTGGAGCAGGAATGATTGAGGAATGAAAGGCTAAATAGGAGCGTGCACGGACAACCATCTTCAAAAATAAGGTGTGATCCTTTGTCACTCTCCCTTAGTTACTTATCATATAGATCAGATCTAGGAAACTATGTAACTTGCACTTCTATTTTTGTCTTAGGTATAGGAAGAACCTAAGGGAGATCAGCTCCTCCAAGGCACAAAATCCCTACAACAGTCATGCAGCGCTTGAATAAGGTTTTAAGGACTTTAATAAAACTTGAGTTGTCAATCATGAAGGACATAAACCACAGTGAATGCACGCGGGATTGGTTACCTCATTGGTTCACCTTGCCTGATCGTACTGGAATGACACGAAACTAACGATCTATCGTAGCCACCACCCCAACAGTTTTGATTACAAGACAGAAGGTCGAAAACCCAACAATTCAAGGCGTCATAATGACGTAGGTACAAGCAATCGAGGAAGGATTAATATAAAAAGAATAGATGGTCGAAGGCAACATTTTATTTTGTTGGTTCTTAAACTTTGCGGCTCCAACAATCAGTATAGAGACCAAACAGAATTGAGAATCATAACCAGCTCTAGTCTTCGTTCTCATTGGACAGCAAGGGCGGGTTAAGGACACAAGTTCGGCATAATGGATAGGTCTAGAGTGACAAGTCGAGGAAGAGCACAAAGAGCTTGACTTTCCCTCCTTGTGTGCATCATGACGCAGCCACGACCGTTGACATCTATTACACCCAAACTACTTTAGAGGCCCAAGTCGCCATGGATAGTCTTGAAACTATGGTTCGTCAAGAAAGAAGCATGATTGATGATGTTGAAATTGACATTGAACTTATGCAATGGGTTCCAGACACAGGTTCAACTCGAGCCAGAGAGACAAACTATTTTATGCACCACATACCTGTATTGGCACATCAAAACTCTTCTTAGTAAAGCCACAAAAAATAGGGTAGCTGCCCACAACGAGCTTGTCATGCAGCTGGAATATATTCAGTTGCAAATTCAGGCACTTGACAAGAAAACAACTATCATGGAAGCTAAACACTGGTCTCAGTTTTAGCGATCTCGATGAGGATAACCCTTAGGTTCCTCGAGATGATCTTCCCTCCTCTTCTATTTAATTTGTAATGCTTTTCTTTCTAAATTCTAATAGTTTCTATGGTTATATAAACTAGGTTGTAAATCCTCAGACAGTAGATAGAACCATAAGCGAGGATAAGTTTTTCGACAGTTTTTGTATAAAGGATAATAGTCTTTTTTTGGTATATTCTGGGCTGTAAGCTCAAAGAAGCAATTGTTTTGTTGTTGGGTTGGTTTCCCAAGCGGCAGACCAATAACAGAACATCTTTATTTTTTGTCCTCTTATATTAATATAGATTTGTTAGTTTAAAAAAAAAAATGTATACAATTCAAATAAATGTGTTATATTATAATATTAATAAATTGCCTTCAAAGTCTAGGGGAGTCGATGATGGAGTGTGTTATTAAGGCACTTTGTTATGTGAAATATTGTTTATGAGGTATCGTAGACACACCTAAAAATTATAGTGGTAGCAATCAGATAACACATGAAATATTTTAAATCAAATATATTAAATAAAAATGTGTTTAATAAAAAGAGTAAATAATTACATGAAAAAGAAAAATGTAAATTCAAAATTTCCAACTTTTTACATCAAATATATTAAAAGAAAATCAAATATATTAAATGGAAATGTGTTTAATAAAAAGATTACATAATTACATTAAAAAGAAAAATGTAGATTC
>ML790262.1:47136-58101 GCA_009831015.1 Picea engelmannii | reverse complement strand
GAATGCATACCGTGCAAACTTATCGACATGTATGATGGTTATATTATTTTTTAATGCACATCACATAACATCTGCATTTATCCTAGCGATGACCAGGGCATTGATATGATGCTTCTTCCTTTCTGTATTATTGAGGAGGACATTCAACAAGGAGTGATTGAATGGCTTGCCCGTCTTCAACCGCTCCCATCCAAATATACCACGACCCTTGAGATCCACACGAAACAAAACCAAGAGCGTAGAAAGGTCGACACATCCTGACATCCCTCTCAGAATATACCCTCACCCAACGGGGGTAGTCAACATGAAGTAGTAAACAAAAGGGGTCGGGATCCCTCCTCTGCAGCTTTGCTTCAACCAACACCATCAACCCCAAGTGATAGAGAACAAACTCCTTTGTTCACCCTTCCATCCCATCTTCTTTGACTGTAATTTCTCAAATGATGCCAGAATTAGCCACTCTCATAAACGCATTGCACTGTCATTTGTTGCTACAACAACAACTCCATTTCGAGGCACTACGCAACATCAACCATCTTGGGCGACAGTTAGGCAGCGTGACACAAATTCTAGTCCATACCTCATGCCCACTACCTTCCAGCTCTACTATCAGTCTTCCCCCTCATATCCTTCACAGACCCTCCGTCATTACTTACCCTCGATGTGCGATATGGTGGGATTCCTTTGCCACCTCTTCCTATTCCTCTGTTGCATGAACATATAACCATTTTGATATTTGAGATAGGTGAGTGCAACGAACGACTTGCAGAAGCCCAGTCCCAGTTGTAGCTACAACACCAAGTGGAGATTGCAACGCACAACCAAACACATTCGCTATATCAAACAAAAATGCAGATCCATCAAACCCTAAAAATTCAGTATGACGCCAAAAAAGCAGTACATACAACTAATCATGCTCATTTTGTCGAGCTTCGCTCATCCTTCAATAACTTGCTTAAGGAGGTGGATGGCCTGTATGTTAGGCTTCCCATCACTTTTGCTTCCAGCGAAGACCCCCCTCCGAGCCTTAGGATCTTCATTGTCACATCCCGATTGCGACAAATCGAAGTATAACTCGTTGGAAATAATTCAGTAGCACCTCGCTCTAGCTATGTCACTTCATCTCAACCCATGCTCGTTCAGATGACTCAATTCGCTTTTCATCGCTGCCAACAACGGGCACAAACATTCTCCAATTTGGTGGACTTCGACTCTGCCCCGTGGATGCACCTCTTAACCCCATCGAAAGTGTCTACAATTCTTGAACGCATTCACGAGGATTACTTGGAGATAGCACAAGAAAAGATATATCTCACCTCTCTATCTCCATGCGAACGAGTCATTGTGATGCAGGCCATAGCCACAAGGACCAAAGAAATTATTGCGGCAAAGACAGAGCACCAAAATACATTTGATATGATTTTTGTGACAATTGATATGACCTTAGCATTGTTCACCCAGCTATCGGATGTGTTGATCGTTGCTAGCCCATTGATTGAGCAGCTCAGTACCATGGACCTCACATCATCGACGGTCACAACTAAAATCGCAGAAACGACTGCCCAGATCACCCAATCCCTTCAAGAACGTTTTTCTAAGCCTGAGCATCAAATCCTGGAATTTGTGCAAAACATCAAGGACATAGTGTATTGGCTCGAGGAAAAGTCAAGTAATAGTAGTGAGGGCCTATTCTGCATTATGATGATTTTTTTGATTGTAGCACCACAATCACCCCATTTCCTTATAAGACTAAAAGGGAAATCATAAAAGAGAAATCATATACATTAACAAATGAGAATATTATGTGATGCTTGGAAGTCTTCAGGAATAAATAATTGTATAGGACTAAAAGGGAAATCATATACAAGACAAAATGAGAATATTATGTGATGATTGGAAATAGTCATGAGTAAATAATTATAGTTATATTTGCAGATTTAATGAATTTACAATTTCATTGCAAATAAAAATACTAACCACTAATGATTGAATTTATTAATGTATAATAAATTTGTCATCGTTTTGTATGTTGTTTATGAATGTAGCATTTAGCAAAATGTTAAGCTACTAGCTACACTTGTCTTGGATGAATGGAAAATGAGCCAAGACACCTATCTGTTAAATTCATTAAAAATATTTTTAAGTTGAAACTGTCTAATTTTCAAAATTCGTACTTCACCTCCACAAATTCCATAGTTTTCATGCTCAAATTTAGTAAAATTAAATTTCATAGTTTTCATGCTCAAATTTAGTAAAATTTAATTTAATTGACATAGATTTTAAAAAGGAACCAAAAATGTTGATCATCGAAATATTTTTTCTAAAGTGGTCTATTTTGAAGCCATGGATAGCATAATCCGAGTTAAATTGAAGTTTTGAAGTCTCATGAGTCGCCTTGTACTAACAAAAACTGCGAATTTGACATTTTAATTTTCAAATAGTAAAATTTAATCATCCAATTTTGACATGGAAGAATCGATAAAGCAACGTTTTCAACATGGATGAATAGAAAATGAACAAATCATTGATCCGTTAAATCTAATGAAAATAAATGAAAAAATAAAATTTTCATGGAAATTGTTTATTTCAAAACCATGGATGGCATAATCCAAGTGCGACATGAGTGTAGAAGGCCCTTGAATTGCCCTATACTCACATAATCTGCAAATTCCATAGTTTCCATGGTCAAATTTTAGTAAAATTTGATCCTAGATTTCGACATGAACTCATCGAAAAACGGTTGGATTTGGACATTGGACAAATGAAAAAAATTCCATAATTTCCATCTTCAAATTAAGTAAAATTTAATCGCAAGATTTCGACATGAACTAATAAAAAAAGGGTCGAATTTTGGCATTGGACAAATGGAAAAAACCAAGCTGAATCGTTCATATAAATATGGAAATGAGGAGTACCCTCGCAACGTTGACTTGTTAACTATATAGTTTATATAAATATGGAAATGCAGGGTATCGATCCCGTACATCAAATCGTTGACTTTTTTTCCATAAAAAATTGCACAATATATATATATTGATATAAACTGTTCATATACATTCATGGCCACAACAAAAATTGTTCACATAGGGAACAATAAGAGGAGATTTTCCTCCCAAGAAAAAAAACACATAACACCCCAAGTCCAACTGACTGAGTGTCTCTACGGAAAGAAAAAAACGCATTCATCTTCCAAGTCCAACTGACTGAGTGTCTCTACCGAAAGAAAAACACGCATTCATCTTTCAGGAATAATCAGCAAAAAATTAATAACATGGAAATAACAAGTATTGGTCCCTCATATGGGACTTGGGGGACTTGGGCATCCGGCAGAAGACTTCCAAGATAAAACTAATATAGGTTGAGAAACTTAAACTTATGGGCCCCCTCATGTGCCTCGACACACCGGTAAAAGATAAGCTTCCCTGGGTCCCTGTAAGCGCCTGCTTAATCAAATCGTTGACTTGATAACCAAGTCTTTCATATAAATATGGAGATAAGGGTTCTTAAGCATGTATCTAATGTAGAATATACATAAATATTGTATATATGGTTTTCTAAAATCTTGGCATTAGTTCTACATAAGTTTTTTTTTTGTTGTTCTTTTATTATAGGTGGAGTGTCCACTTTAAATATTTTAGGAGGTTTTTAAAAAAACGTATATAGTATTTATCCAAAAACATATTCTACATTATGTCTTCTAGCTGTGAAAACTTATATTCTCAAAATTATATACCTCTAGTATGTTATGTTAGTTATTAGTCCCTGTTGTAGGCATAGAGGGACTATCGTGATCGATAAATCGTTGACTTCATATTAATTTGTCCTTTGACCACAAATATTTGCATAATATCTATTGTTGGAGCTAGGGAACTAAAAACATTGATTTTTATATAATAAAAAGTACTATATATGTAATGATTGATTGGATAAAAGATTGGAGGTCTTATTGCTAGCTTCGATATTCCCAATGTTTTATTTGTTAGCATATCCAAACTTTTTGATCGTCTACAGTCTTTTTGAATCATATATTTTTCTTATGCATTGCTTGAAGGTGGATTAATCATATATTTTTCTTATGCATTGCTTGAAGGTGGATTAATCATATATTTTTCTTATGCATTGCTTGAAGGTGGATTAGTGCTAGTATTAGTTTGAATGTTCGTCTTAGCATTCTCTGCTAGCTGAATTTATCCCAATGTTTGATATGCTAGGATATCCAAAGTTTGTCCTTCGAATACATTCTCTATTGTTCGAACTATTGTTACTAATTTAATTTTATAATAAATTGTAATAAAAAAAAATTGGTATGTCAGAGACCTACCACACTACATTCTTTCTTAAATGTTTATAGAGCATTTCTGACAGACTTAAATGTTTACCTAACAAGCTTCACATCGTTAAATGTTCACTTAGCAAGCTTGTTACAATACATTTTCTTCCAGTTTATTTTTAATAGACAATGTTCTCTGCACTCAATTTGGGCAATATTGTACTTCAACGACATTGTTGGTTCACTGGTTCATGCTTTCTTCTTGCATCTCCACTGATTTCTTATTTTCTTCTTGTTGTTGTTCTTGTTTTCCTATTCATCTTGTTGCAATTTGCACATTTGGGGTTCTGCAACCACGATTGGAACTGCGACATTCGTGGTCGACTGGTTGGTGCTTGCTTCTTTGTTCGTTGGATGTTGCTTATTGTTGTTTGATTCGACTTTGCAGTGTTCGATTCTGCGGCTACAGTTGGGCCTTTTGGTGCTTCTTAACTCGGTTGTTATTTGTTTCTTTCTCTTGTTTTCCTAAGCTTTGCAATGTTGGGGTGTTGCATCTGTAGTTGGGTCTGTTGTTACATTGTTTTGTAGTTGGCTCCCCATAAAATACTATTAAGATAAAATAACATGCAAAATTTTGCAGTCGATGTAAACTGCATCTCTTACGGCTTCAACCAGACTTTGTCGGGCTCCAACTATATTTCATAGTTGGCGATGTTTTTTCCATAGTTTATGTCTTACTAAGGTTTAATAGTTATGAGAGTAAGTGTTGTTGTTTGAGCAATATAGTTATTCTCTCCCTTTTTTTTTTCCTCTTGTAAACTTTCCCATTTTTCACCTTTTGTTCTTTCACTCTATTATGCATTTCTGGTTCTATATTTTCTCGTGTTTTTGTGCTCGTGGGTTCCCAGTGTGGAGAATTGACAAATTGTTATCTCCATCTATATGTTCACATCACGATTCTGAATGACCGTCATTCGGTTGAATACTTATCCAATTTTATGAACGCGACTTCACGGATAGGTGCTATCAAATTATGGTAACTCATGTTTGGTGTATACATCTTGCACACAGAACTTTCATGCTCTACAAATCGACCTGCACTCCTCAAACTCACAACCCAGCCTCTGCCTACGGTGATTTTTTCTGTCTGACCTACCTTTCCATACTCAGGCGAGTTTTCAAACTTTCGTGGGTTCACGCATTCCCGGGTTCAGGAAAGTTTAAAATCATTTGTCATTCCCCTCCATCCCCACTACCTTTTTCCCTTCCCAATGGACATTAATTATAATTTCAAAAGTGACAACCGACCAGTCAGGTTCGAAAATATTGGCTTTAATAAGAGGAAATCTCAAGGACATCTCCCATTAAAATGCATAGACAGGCGAATATTATGTGATCTCGTAAAAAAATTGCCTGCTTTTTGAATTTGCAAAAAAAAAGATATTGGCTCTTTTAGTTTTTTAAAGGATTCATCATAGTAACCATGCAATACTATACTACCTCACTGCCATCAACAAATGTGTCATCCACAGAGGCCTTGACGTGATGTCCCTCTTTAATACTGTGCATATATTAGATGTTGTCAGATTTGAGAATCTGCTCAGATATGGGAATGTTAATACGTGTTATTAGTCACTATTCAACGCACATATTTGAAAACATTGGCATTAATTAGTCAAAAGATCGAGAGCATATGTCATTAAGATGAATTAAACCAAAATCTACGAAAGATCATATTGTCTTCCTCCAACATTGCTTTTAATTACTTATTTCCATTTCTCTCTATCATCAAAGAGTTGGTCTTTAGGGTGCCTTCGTTCTAATGTTCCTGGTCATGGACATGTAAGACAACTTAGAGATGTCATTGAGGCCCAAATGAAAGAAGAGAGATTGATTTTATGTGACGTGAGCTTTGAGCCCCCAAAAAAACTCTCTTATCCAACAGAAACTCAGACATGGGAAAAAAAAACATGTATCTTCTGGTTGTTGTTATCCCTGTATTCGATACTTTGGTTGGTTGAAAAGCCTGCCTGAAGATTTGTTTGTTGATCTTCTCTATTTTCTTGCTGGGATTTGGAAGGGATTTTCAGGTCATGTGCAAAATAATCCCTCGTCGAAATATATAGTTTCTTCCAACAACACAAATTTGGAAAGTGTTTTGAATTCTACAGAGAACACAAGAATTTGTCTTCCTCATGGGTGTCGAACTTACCGTGGCTTGCAAAATGGTCTTTGATATTAAAAAATGACATGAAATATTACTCCATTCATGAATGTACCCAGAAGCGGGTAAGAGAAACTGTATGGGTGGATAAAACGACATACTAAAATTATAGAATTTTCTATTTCAAGGTTTGTTGAGCTACTTCTGGGTGTGGTAACAAATTTTAAAGAAAGCCATGTTCTTTGTCAAATTTTGTTCACTATCCTCTGGATGTAATTACAGACTCCACATACAATCAACTCCCTATCACTACTGCACATTTTTATTTTACTATTCCTATGCATATAACTATATTATGGACTTTGAAACATTTTCTGAGGATTACTTTATACTACCACCTTCTGCAAGAGGTTTCATGTGTTCAGGTAATGATTTGGTTTTTGAAAATCACCTTTTACTACTACCTTCATGTAATCATCTTATTTCATTATTTAGAAGATACCTTAATGTAGTGGTGTGTTTCTAGATCTCTTTCAACATAATGTCAATCTTCTTGTTGTTTCCCTTGCGTTGGATGGGGAAAATGCATTTCTTCTGTTGCATTTTATGCGATATTTGATAAAAATAAAAATAAAATGTTCAAACCATACAATGTTATTTTTTTAAAATATAGAACAATGTATTTTTTTGAACAGACGCCCATTTGAAAAGTCTTAGGCATTGTTTGGGGTTCACGTCCTTCAAGGATGTTAAGTTATCACAAAATTACTATTGCTTGTGCCAATGAAATTGAGTCGTCGTCCACTATGGCAATTGCATTAACACTGCAATGCCATATAATAGATGTCTACCATGCGCCTAATGTCAAGGTCATTATCGCATAGGATACCCAACGTCCAAATATTTTTGGAATCAAACCAACATTGTAGATTTCGTGATAAAGAAACACTAAAGTCGATGTTCTTTGCAGGTTTGACAATTATATAGTTTAAGTACTTTGACAATGATAGCTCTTCTTGTTCACTGCATTGTCACAATGCAATCAATAGCACTATTCCCATTGTCACCGCCAATATCAATGTCCAAGGTCGAAGCCATCTGGATCCTAGGGTCACTGCCTATGTGGATGCTTGAAGTTGATTGTATGTCGAGTCTCTTGTTGCATCTAGAGGTCGCTCAACACTATTTGACATAGAAACTGGTTGTCTGTCAATTCTGTTACAAATTTGGCGTAAAACATTATGTAATTTCAAAATATTGATTCAAACGCCCATACATTTTCTCACGTTGGTTGGTATCCAATTTTATAATTTCCTATTGAGTGTATTCGAGCATGGAGTTATATTTGGCATCACCTCCGAACATTCTAGACCTTTCTGTGGGTCGCCATGTCTGCCACCCCTATGACGAAAGATATATTTTGATGTGATCTACAGCATTTGATACACTTTCCACACCTATGTTTCTGGAAGAAGTCATGTACTTCAACAGAAGAACACTTTACAGCTAGCTTGGACATTCCTTCCAATTTACTGTAATAAAACAAAGAAGTTCAACATACAAATCTCCAGGCAGGATTTTCAACCAAACAAATGATCGAATACAGGGAGAATAACAATCACAACATACTTGAATTTTTTTTCTGTCTCTGCTTTTGTTGCCTAATAGGATTTGTTTCCCCAATAATTGACGTCACATAAAACGACTCCCTCGACATTGAATTGGGCCTAAATTGCATTTCTAAGTTGTCTTGGATGTCAATGGTAAGGAACATTACAAGGAAGACACCTTAAACCCTAATTTTTCGATGACAGATAGAAATTAATACTTAACAAAGAATGGAATGTTGATAACTAGCCAATGCAAGTAGACCATATCTAGAAGAGACAAGCTATTCAAAAAATTGGCATAGATCTAGTTGGCATCACCGATTAAGTCCAATACCCGAAATTGATATTCAACTCGCTGCTTTTTACGAATCAAGGATTTGATCGTTAAGAAGATTGTCAACAAGCTTCATTATTGTACATATTTTTTATTGGTCGGCAGTAGGCAAAATCACAATCATTGTGGCAAATAATCTCAGTTGTATTTTGTAACCCATCTTATTTGAATATAGAATATTTGTGTTTTTTATTTTTTTACGGTGTTTTCCAATCTATGGTATTTCTTTTCATTTTATTTTGTACATTTTTTTTGTGTGTCATTAAACATGGATGACAAGCTTTTCTTTTTGTTTCCCAGTACTTCAATTTAAATAAAGGCTACTCTGTTGGTTTCTTACATTTTACATGGAAGAATAATTTGTCATAGGCCATACTTATGTGGTGTCGGCCCTATACTTAAAGAAAGAAATTGGAGGAAATGTCATGATTTCATTCTTCGGGTCCCATAAATAGAATGAATTAATAACTATTACAACAAGGCAACTCAAGTGTTGACGCCATGCTCCTGCTCAATATCTTGCATATATTGCAGCTTCTTCTATTTGATAATATCTGTGCATATATACTAATATGAGTACTATTGGAATAAATATAAAAGCTTCCTCCTAGCAAAAATTAGCCAATTATTTAGTCATCGGGTCCCAGGTTTGCGGTATCCAACACCTATGTCCCATGTTCCTTGATATACATCTTGTAGCCAAAGAAATTTCGTGATCTGCAATTTACGCTTTAACTAGTGAAAACTCACAAGGGGTTCAAAAAGATTGGCATTAATAAAGGAACAATACATTTTCTTCTGTGTGATACTTAACCCTTTTCCACTTTTATTCTCCCCGTCTATTATCGCTTTCTGGTTATATACTTAGTCGCCTTTCTATGATCATGAGTTCCAAGGTTGGCGGGATGACATATCTTCATCTCCATCTATATCCTCACACGATGAATCTGACCGAGCACTGTTCCTTTCCATACTTATCCAATTTTATGGCCGCGGTTTCCAAGTTCGTGCTTTCGAAATCTACTACTTCTTGTTGCATTATATACATCTTGCACTAAAAAATTTCATTTTTTCAATGAAATTTGTGAACCAAGCAACATCCTGCAAATTGGGAGATGATTTACATTTGAAACAAAAATAATCTATTAATATATATATCAAAACTTTCTCTTGGCCAATACTTAGCCAATTATCTGGTCACCAGGTCTCAGGTTTGCGGTATCCAACACCTATGTCCCTTGTTCCATCATATACATCTTGCATCCAAAGAACTTTCGTGATCTGCAATTTATGCTTTTACTAGTGAGAACCCAGCAAGGGTTCGAAAAAATTGGCATTAATAAACTGAGAATGGATTTTGTACTGTGAGATACTTATTCCTTTTCCCCTTTTCTTCTTCCCATTCATTATCTCTTTCTGGTAATATACTTAATTGTCTTTCTATTATCGCGTCTTGCAAGGTTGGCGGGATGACCTATCTTCATCTCCATCTATATCCTCACATGACGAATCTGATCGGTCGTTGTTTCTTTCCATACTTAGTCAATTTGATGGCCGCGGTTGTTGGGTTAGTGCATACAAACTCTCCTTTTCTTTTTCACGTCCATTATCACTTTCTGGTTATATACTTAGTCTCCTTTCTATGAAATATGGTTCCAGGGTTGGCAGGTTGACAAATATTCATCTCCATCTATATCCTCACATGATGAATCCGATCGACCATTGTTCCTTTCCATACTTAGCCAATTTTATGGCCATGGTTGCTAGGTTGGAGCTTACGAACTCGGCTTCTTATTGTTCCATGATATACATATTGCACTCAAAACTTTTGTGATCTACAATTCCACTGTGAGATCCTCGTATACATTAACATTACTCAAAGTATCTATCGCTTCCTTCCATCCCCAATATATTTGCAGCCTTCCTAATATACATTAACTATGCTCTTACTAGTGACACCTGAACACACTGGTACGAAATAATTGACACCCAGTTCTCCACCATATACAAATTGACTACCAGACTCCAACATCATCCCCTCTTCTGTGTTACACATTATGCATTCAATTGTTCCGAGCTATACAATTTGGCCTTCGGGGCCTCGTGTCTTCTGGGGAAACCTTGTCACCCTATTTTTCATCCTTGCGTTGGCGGGTTCACTAAATATCGAACTCCTAGTCACTGTTTCCTATTCTGCCCATCCTCATACTTCTTTCCAGATATGAAACACTAAAGTATTAATACTAAAACGACATCATGCAAAAACTGTAAAGATCATCATTAATAAGAAAAAGTATTGAGAACAAACCATCCCTATAGAACTTGTCCAAAAACATGAAAAGAAAATATTGTCAAGTAATGGAAAAGCTATTACAAATTTCAATATATAAGAGAAAACAAGTCCCGACCAACATTTCCTTGTTCCATACTTGGACACTTTTTTGATTGCAGGTTCCCGAATTTACGACCTCAAAATTGTGTTTCGAATATTCCATGAATTGCAAACAGTGCCCGGAGTTCCGCAATGTACAATTCGTCTGTAGGAATGTATAAAAACTCTTAATTTTTCCTCTGCCTCCCCCCCCCC
>ML790262.1:11423-31276 GCA_009831015.1 Picea engelmannii | reverse complement strand
AACATCAATCACATATGTATAATGCAGAGACAGATATTCCTGAGGAAACCCATAAAAGGTGAAAACCTCTTCTTCTTTATATGATAATTATTTTCTGTACATTATCATTCTTATGAGAACCGACTCATAATGAGGATACCACCTCTATTTTACAGGATGCTACTTGCTCAGAGCACCAACTCTCTGGTTTCTACAGCACCCACTAGAAGGGAGCACCAACTCCTTGAGTGTTCCATCACCAACTGGATGGAAGCACCAACTTCCAGTCATACAGGTACCGACCTGTATATCAGAGAACCAATGTTCTCCCTTGCACCACCCTGCCACCCTAGTTTCTCTAACTGCAACCAGATGGAAGCTACAACTCCTTGTGTTAAATCACCTACTTCAAACTCTAAGGACAACAGTCCTCCCTAGCATCGCCCTTCCAGCATGAAATATAAAACTTTTCTTTCTATGAATTTATTACAATGATTCAATAGTTTTCATCAGCTTACCAGGCTTATCATTGTTATGCTATGCTTCTCTGCTCTCCTGTATCAACGTCTCACTGCTTGCATCTTCTTGTGCTTTCTGATATTCTACTTTCTCTCTCCATGTGCACTTCATCCTTATCTTACTGTCTCAGTTATGAATCTCTCTTCTTTTCTTCTAATGAGATATTTGTACTTTAGGCTCTATGCTTCTACCTGTATAACACACTCTCAAAAATTGCAGCCCGATCTCTTCTATGTTCTTCATTTTTATAGTCTTTGTGCACCTTCTGCATGTTTCATGCGTTATCCCCCTACATACACTTCATTGCGTTCATCATCACTGACCCTTGTCCTAAGATCTTTTGGCTTCACTGACTGTAACAATCTTCAACTCTTTTCCATTTATGAATCGACTCTATGATGAGTTTACACTCCTATGGAAGTTTCCTCGAGAATCTTTGTCTTCTCTGTCGATAACCTTGAATACTCTTTGAATTATCTGGCAAAAACCATCACTGGTCTTTAACAGTTACACTGAGGCTCTTCGGCTCCTCTGGCAGATGCAATCACTTTGTTCTAGCAGTTATTGAGAGAAACTTTGTGCAGTCATGTGTTTTGGCACCTTCTCTTGACCTGAAGAAAACTTCATAGTGGGCGCTAGCTCTTCTGGCTAAGCCCCTTCCTCTCAGGTGACCTCTGGCGGTGACCAAACGCCTATTCATAAGGCACTTTCACGACTCATATTTCGGGGATCTGGGGATGAGGCATCTCGACTCTCGAAGTCGTGATCTCCAAAATGGAGCTTAGATGCATTCTAACTCCTCCCTTAAATCTTCAGTGATGTGACCAATGGTTGTGACCACAACCCTATTCAAAAAGGCATTTCATGATTTCGCATTTCAGGTTTTCTCTCATGAGTCTCCTTGACTCCTCATATTGCAAACCCTGAAATGGAGACTAGCTATGCTAGCTCCTTCCTTCAAGTGCCCACGACGATGACCAAGCACTTAACCATAAAGGGATTTCACAATTCGCAACTCACAATTTTTTTCATGAGTCTCCTTGACTCCTCCACTTTTGGTACCCAAAATGGAGCCTAGCTATGCTATCTCCTTCCCCGCACATAACCACCGATGGTGACCACGGCCTACGCCAAAAAGGAATTTCACATTTCAACATTCCTATGATGAAGGGTCTCGACACTCCAATTTGCGATCGCCGAAACTCTTAAATGGAGCCATATTAACGGTTCACGCTTTCTCTTGTTCAATGACTCAGATTGAATCGTTGTTTTATGTTTAGCGATTTCGGAAATATTGTAGTGAGACTTCACGACTCTCCATATCATGATTTTCGAAATGGAGCTTAGTTGTTAGCACCTTCCTCCAACTATCGACGATGTGACCAGTACCTATGACCACTCACTAATCATTTGAGTGCTTCGCTCTTCAGATCAACGATCCACATTCTATGGTGATCGGATGACTATCCACCGCCCCACAACTTCAACTTTCAAGACTTAGAGGGAGTGTTGATACTAAAACTCTTGAAACTAAACTCCCAGAATGACATCACTTAATGACATGTTGTGACTTGAGCAACTTCCACGTGTCACTCAGATTTGAAATATTCACGAACTTGAAACATCAAATCAACTTGACACTTGTCCTTGTATGATTGTGCCATGTGTCCTTGCTAACATAGGCTACCACCTATCCTTTATGACATGGTTTGTCATGAACTACCTCCTGGATATGACAGCCTAGATTAGTCCTCGATCCGACGACTGATATAATGTCGCAATTTCGCATATCGTGAGTTCGAGAGGTGAGGGAAACTCCTCCCTTTGAATTTCCAGTTAGCGAAATGATGATCTTTCGCCACGTGTCCTTCTTGGATCGACATTCCATATTTCTCCTTGTTCCGACGACTCAAATCTTTTCACAATTTCGTGTATCACGAGTTGGAAGGTTAGGCCTCTCCTTCCTTTAACCTTTTAGTCAGCGAAATGTTGAACTTTAGCCACGTGTCCTTCTTGGATCAACAGTCCAGATTTCTCATCAATCTGATGGCTTAGATCTTTTTGCAACTTCGCATATCGTGAGTTGAAAGGCTAGAGCACATTTTTCCTTTGACTTTCCAGTCAGTGAAATGTTGATTTGTGACCACGTGTCCTGCCCAAAGATGGATGATCCTCCTACTTTCGTGATTTTTTAAGCCCGATTCTCCTTGCACTTTAAATAACATGCAATTTATCCTATATCCAACGATGGTCAAACCCCACACTTGTATATAACACCCGATATCTGTCCTACATTTGTGTGCTCCTCCTATCTTAATTCAGATCTGACGGTCATTGGGAATTATGAATGAGATCCAACGATCACTGTCACTTATCCTCCCTAGATTCTCCTTTTTGTGTGTCCTTTCCATCAATGAAAAACACATTGTTCCTGTGAACATTCCAACATGGGAAACATCACAAAATATAGCTTCCTTTTGAAAGAGGGAAAATGATTTGCAGGAACATTTGTAGGCGAATTTAAAAAATAATCAACGTTTTTGTGAACAGGTGTTGACCCATTTTGCCAACCATGCCATCAATACCTTGGATCTGAAAATAAGACAAGAGAATATCCCCTCCCCAAAGAAGACCAAAAAATTAAAAGCATGATGGCAAAAGAAATTTAAGAACCTGGAGCTCATTGTCGAATCATGTAAACAATGCACATTATAAAAGGAAGAGTTATTCACAAACCTGATCCAAATAGACTTATCTGGAAGTACCAACGAGGTTCAATACCCAAACTTAATTCTCAAATCCTTGTCAATGACCAAAGAAGCCTTTGATGAACAACTTGATATCTTAAAGGGGTTGTCTTTCGAAAAGTTTTATAGCATCATTGAATATCGTGTAGATGAGCTTGAGAGCTGGGTACTGGACTATTCGGCACACAATGAAGAAATTGAATAGAGTCTGCATAGTATTTCAATAGATGTAAGGGAATTGGAAAATGAAATTTTCGACACAGAAGTCCGGGATGAAATCAATGTGGCCCCCATGAGAAGCTACATTAAAGAATGGTTCCAACGGAGAATGGACAACCTCATCCAGGAAGGGAAACAACCGGTTGACACGATTCTAGTGACCATCAATGATAACAAAAAAAATGCATTGGCTTCATAGTAATTCTATACTGATGTCATATTTTTTTCTTTATCAATCCAGTTATTATACCTCTTTAAATAGAAAACTCTAACCAAACACTCATAACTTCCAATTTCTTCTTTTAAGGTCTTCTTCTCTATCGTTGCACACTTCTTATTTCTACATTCCTAATTCTTGTACTTATTTCTTTTTATGGTCTGTGGGAGCCCCAATTCTAGTCTATATGACAAACACATTGAAATTTCCAGAAATATGGAATAGATTCCATAAATATGTAACAAACATTATTAATTTTTGATAAATTTCAAAGAAAAATAATCCAGGAATGCTAAATCTTTTGTGTCTAGGAACCTTTGTTGCAAGACATTATTAGTATTCTGTTGTATTTCAATGTTTAATGTGTATGCTTCATAAATACCTTTATTGCGAGACATTATTAATATTCTATTGCGTTTCAATGTTTGGAACAGAAATAGAAATATGGAGCAGATTCCAGAAATATTTGAATGCTAAATTTTTTGTGTCCACAAACCTTTGTTGTAAGACATTCAAAGACAAACATCATAGCAATTTTTTAAATGTTAAATCTTTCCTGTACTATCAAAAAAATTGTATATGATACACACATACTTCAAAGTTATTTTTTTAGTGTTGTTATCTACAACATTTTCATGCCTACTCATCTTCAAATATGTTGAAACATGTTGGAACCATTTCATTTAATTTTACTTTAATGTATTTTACTTTTAGGCCTATTCTATTGTATTTGAATTTTTAATATCTATGCTTCAGAAATATGGAACACATTCCAGATTTTTGATAGACTTCAAAGAAAACGGGAACCTTTGTTGCTTCATAAATATGGAATAGATTCAACCTTTGTTTAATAATCTATTGTATTTGAATGTTTATTTTCTATGCTTCTTGGTCCTTTTTCCCATGAACTTTTGTTGCAAATCATTTATACAGAAGTTTTCTAAGTACCATCTTTAAATTATATACACCCCGGGAAAAAAATTCCTTGTTTGCATATTAACGTGATGCACCCACTGCCACAAAGTCATCCTCTACATGGATACCATGTGTAATTCAACTTGCTTCCCACATGTTTGTACTCGGTCCAACCTAGCATGGACTACGCTGTCATGCAACACTTGTTGTTAGTGTGTTTTTTCTATAAATATACAATACACAAGTAATGGTTGGCTTGTTGCATGGTGCATAATAAAAATAAACAACATACATATGATAACCATAATTAGAGTGAACAATGTATGTCAACCATAATTAGAGTCAACAACAAAAATATATGATAAAACTGTGGAAGAATTGAAATAATGAATGTGGCCTTGCAAAAACAAAATTGTGGACATAATGGGTCTGTATTGTGGACATAATGTGGTCGGCGGGTATTCGTAATGTTTCATAAAATAAAGAGTAACATTGTCATGGATAGAACTTGAGTCACCTGCGTGATAGGAGGGAATACTCACAACTATACTACAATGACAAGGTTTCTTTCTATCCTAATTGTTTATAATTAGTTTATATAGGAAGGAACAGTGGATATACATAACATAACCTAAACGCCTTAGGCTTTCCTTGGTCTGTAAAGTAGCATTGGATAAAAGCGAATGGAGTATGTGGGATGCCATTTCTTCTATCTCAATTGAATTTACCTTTTGATTACCAACCACTTCTAACAGAACATTGTCTCTTATCCTCGTTGAAGGATGTAATTTTATGGGTAAATTGTTAGTTACAAGATGATTTGCTTGTCAAATATAGTTAAGAATTCTTTGTGATTGTGAACATCCTTTATTAAAATTGAAAAAATAAGAAATGGAAATGTCAAAACTATCAAATTTAATAAACAAAGTTATTTTGAAATTCCAACAAGGAGACTACCAAAATGAAAATGGAAAGATGAATATCTAAATTTTTAACAATACTGCCCAAATGGATATAGCACTTTAAGAAAGGGTTGTTTAAAAATTAACTACCATATCTCAAAACAATGAAAGGAAACACCGAACTGCATCAAAGTGTGGTTGTTTGTTATGCTTATAGGTAGTTTGGACGATCTTTAATTCAAAAATTTTTTATCATCTAATTTAAGTCGATACATAAATTTATTAATATCTTTAATATATGTCATGATAAGAATTTTATTTACCATCATACCTTAACCTTAGTTCAATATGGAATTATGTTGAAATATACCATGATCTTTCAACAATCTTAGTTGAAGGAGTAAACTTTTAATTTCATATTTCTTCAACATTCTTCTCATTTTTACTAGGAATCAACTTTCTTTGTATGTCGTAACAATGTTCATCCAACATTTAATGTAATTGTTAATTTTTCAACATTGGATGTTTGGAAAAATAATGGTTAGAAGAATGGCAAGCTATCATTCATGAAGGGGAATATGCACTTTTGCAATTGTCATAAAAATCTATTTAGTTGCATCCTCATCCAACATTTATTGTAATTGTTAAGCTTTCAACCTTGGATATTTGGCAAAATAATAGTTGGAAGAATGGCACGCTATCATTCATGAATGGAAAGATTCACTTTTTTAATTGTCATAACAATCTATTTAGTTGTTTTTGGGCTCTAAGGAAGTCCTAAAAACAACCTCTATGCATCAACCATAAGGTAGGTGCTGACACAAGCATTTTACTTATCGCCTATGTAGGTTCTTACCTTCAGTTTTCAATACCCAACCTCCAGAGATGAAACACCTATAAAGGAACAACAATCGTAAAGGGAACGATAATTGTTCTATTCAAAGGAACAACACGACCTGCAAAAGGAATAGCAATCATTACATTGGGCCGAACTAATGTTGAATTAATTGCATTGTAGTATTTGCCCAACTTATCTAATTTGTCAACCCAGGGGTCATAAACTGACGAAGCACACACAAAGTATATGCAAGATTGAAGTGAGACTAATCTAATCTAATGTTTAAGCTATGACTGAAATAGAATCATTAATCTAACACATGACTGGAATTGAATCATTAATCTAGTTGCGTAAATGAAATTAATCTAGGAATTGGAAATTGCGTAAAGGAATTAATCTAGAAATGGAGAACTACATGAAGGAGAAGCAAGTACAACATGTGAAGAGTTAAATAACACAACAACATATGTGAGCTCACTCTAATGAAGCAATCTTATATTAAAATAACCAAATCAATCTTCATAACATAATAATGAAAGCATGAAAACCAAAACCATGAATCAAAGCTAAGAATCCCTTTCTCTTTTGAATCCTAATGACTACTCTGATTCTAATTACATAGTCTAACTCCTATTCTACTTGAATAATCTAATTGAATTCTCATGAAGAGAGAGCACTCTCTTTTATACATGAGAGCCTTGAAGATAAGATAACCATCTCATTATTACAGATCCACTATTCTTTCAACCTATTTTCCATTATTACAAAATATAATCCCTTTAAATCCTCACACATATCTCTCATATATCTTAGATAAGATATTCCAACCAAATTTCCATGATATTCTCCTTGGAATGGGCTTGAATTATTTCCTAAAATATTGAAATGGTGGAGGAAGTATTTGAGAAGTCCTTTGAATTAATCATTCACATATTCCTACACATTACAAAGCTCACACATATTTGAGATATATATGAAAACATGTTGATTTTCTAACATTTAATCACAAATTCCTTTTAAATACTAAAATGAATAAAGTGGAGAACAATAAGGTGAAACCCAAGTAAATTTATGGAAATGATATCATCAAACATTAATGGGGCGATGATATGTGGAAAATGATGAAGGGAAAGGTGGATGAGAATAGGACATTTCTGAGCCCCAACAGTTGCATCCTCGATGCACATGGAATGTGTTAGACAATCCAATTGATTCAATGCACATGGAGTCTGTTAAACAATCCCATTGATTGCCATACAAAGGTAGAGAACTCCATGTTGTCACCTACCTCACTTTGTAGCCACAAATATGAAATATGGTTTATGGATTATGAAAACAACCAAAACAATCATTGTAGTTTGAATATACAAATAGGCTTTAATAAGAATGGAAGCTATTGTCATCCACAAGACTACTTACAATTTTGCATGTGAAGATTGTGTTTAGTAAGGATATCACTTTTAGCATAAACATTAAGGTGGTTTCATCTCTAGAAAAAATATTAATTGTCTAGATTGGATGGGTGATCATTAGAATTTTTAATTCTAATCCTCCTCTAAGGAGACCACATAAAGTGGATATATATATATATATATATATATATATATATATATATATATATAACTCCAAGAAGAGAGATAAATTAAATACAGTCTTTCAAGGCTCTTCCAAACATGCACGAGGTTTTTGAGCCTAAGCTATAATGGTATTACTCCAAGCCAATTGTTTTTCATCCTTTCACACCTTGGTTCATAGTTCAGGGTGTCATTGTCCAGTGATACATCACCTCTTCCTCATTGGATAACTATCCTACATTCGAAAAAAATTCCACCAATTACATAGACAAGAAAACATTCATGGTCACGCAACTTTAAAATGATAATACAAAAGTGGCATGATAACATAGGATGCAATATGTTAAAATTACCTTGTTGATGTGTGTTGTGTATGCTCCATGCTTTTTAGATTATGTAACAATTGTGTCATTCTATGTGACTACTCCATCTCTTCTCATCTCTTAGGATATGACTAAAATACATACAAAAGATGAGTCAATCCTTTGTAATGTGCTTGGATATGAGCTTCGAGCTTGTTACCTGCTTTTGACATTAGCCATAGTTATTTTTCATGAGTCCCTATCCACTAGGAGAAAAACAAGATAATTATCATTGTAATTGAGACCACCAAATCTTATGTGTGAGGAAATAGTATAACATGCACAAGCTCCATTGGAGAGGCATTGATTACATGTTCTCACAATATATCAAGTAAGAAGCATATTCATATGCATGAATGTAAGTATATCATTATAGTGATCCAACAATATTGCACGTTTCTAAGTATATCATTATAGTGATCCAACAATATTGCACGTGTGCACGCGCGCACACACACACACAAACACACACACATATAGGTGTCCACAAGATGTCGATGGACAAAAAAGTGGTAATGGGGTGAGCATGAATGCATTCATGCAGGAATGCACACACATTATTGATTTGACAAGCTTTATAATCCTCAAACCACCACCAATGATGCCAATTCAGTTCCTCAGCAAGAACATACATGTGTTTTAGGAACATGTGCACATTCCTCGATCTATTTTCTTAAAAGGGGACACGATCGATTTATTTCACCAACATACCGACCACACCACATGTTTTCAAGGGAGATTGAGAAAAAATGGAGAATATTTCCCTCAATCTAATGATGTGATCACCAACACTCTATTGATGTGATCTCTAGTAGATTCCAGATATGTTTTTAGATAGAATTTCAATTTTTTAAATTTCATAATTTTTTTAAATGTTTAAAAAATAAACCTATTTTTATTTTCCATTATTAAATTGCAACAAGCTTAATTAACATGGATCTTGGAAAAAAAAAAAACCCAATATTACCACAAGAAGGCTCACCAAACCCCAACCCACAAATTGCAAACATAAACATGGAAATTGATGCATGGTTGAGGTCTCTTATAACTCTTGTTCAAGACTTATAGAATACCAGAGAGCCCTCATGATTATCACTAGCCAATTCCCTGAACACCATTGTATCTTTCATTGCAAGTTCCTAATGCCAATTAACTAGCATTTCTGATTACAGGGATAGAATGTTTGAATATTACAATACTGGGATTGATAAAAACCAAGTTAAATACCTAAACATTTAAAAAAAATAACTAATGACATTGTTTATTGATCCTACAATTAAGTACAAGCACTAGTCACAAAGAGATGCATTTGTATGGACTGATGCACCTACTAACATTTTTTAGAGAATTTGATGCATAGGTGGTTTATGGATTTTGGAAAACCTCCCTCCAAAAGTAGAGATATGCCTCTATATTTCCTCCAAAAATTATGGGAAAATTTTATGTTAAGTCTCCATGTCAACTAATTTGACATTGGTGAATTCTAGGGGGTGGGTCGTGGGTCTGTAAATGATAGAAAAATGTTAGGAACGACCCATTTCTAGGTCCTCATCCTCTTGGGTGAATGCCTAACCCCATTTCCTATCATCCTCCCATCGCATAAAGAATCAACCAGACATAGACATCCATATCCACCTTGACTTGGAGCTTAGTGTAACACAACATTTTTATAGCATTATCCCACCAAGAGATACCTACAGGTGATGTTGGAAGAGGGGTTTTTCTAACAAGCCCTGCAATAGATTATGTCTAGGAGAGGGCACATGGACAAACTAGGCTTTCATGTGACCTTCACAAATGATCGAGTTGCAGGAATACTTGTTATGTGCCAATGGAGGCCACTAGACATTAGAGTTTCACAGAGGAGGCTACAAATAGATAGTAAACCCTCGATGTCGATAGATGCATCAATGCCAATTTCCACCACTGATGCAACAGTAGTAGAAACTTGCTCATTTGGTGTATCACATACTTAGGTATGCGATACCTTTGATAAAATCACAATAGTTCTTTGCTTATTCTCTATCAATCTTACTGATCTATTACTATTCTGCTACATCTATAAGATGGTTGTTATATTTCTACAAGTTGTTTATGAGAAATAAAATATAATGGTGTTGTGTTTCTACAAGTTTTGGTATCATACAATGATGAACCATGCCCATATGGAATGGATATGTCACCCCCTTCACATGCATCATGTGTCGAGTTAAATCTTGTTTTGGTATATTCATTTGGTTGAATTTCACATTTTTGTACCAATAAAAATATTATAAATATGTATGCAAGCTCGTTCATTGACTACCAAGTCTCCCATACCACCACCATCCCATTCACCACTACAGACACTCCCCCCATCAATTTCCCCCAACTACAGGGAAATTCCAATCCTTTGCCACCCTACCCCAGCTCTTCGGATACCACTTTCTAGCCCAAGGGTTTATTCAATCCCTCATACAATCCATGGGGGTTTATAGCCACCCACCCTCACCACATTTTCCATCCCATCCATCCAAAGTGGCTACACCCATACACCGCCCACCAATCATCCTTGTAGCAACCCAATCTATTTCATTCACTAAGGTTGCACCACTTCAATCTCATGCATCCCCCCATCCATCATCTGGTGTAATAACACAGTCTATGTGACAAAAAATGTTTCCTCAAAGAAACTTGTATAGTCGAGTGCTCCATCTGCTAGCGAATCTATATTGTTTTCTGACTTATTCATTGTGAGATCATTCATTGGTGCACTTTTTTATGTATTATGAATGGAATTTATTTTATGCATTTTTGTTAAAATTTCATTCTTTGATTATTGTAATTGTTGTAGGGTGGCATAGCTAAGAGATTAAGGTCACATAGGAAGAAAAAAACCCTCATGATTGTGAGTATCATGTGCGATGAGTTTTCTTAGATTGAATTATAAAATATCATTTTGTAAGTTTGCTAATTCATTTTGGGAAAAAAACTTATAAGAATGTTATTTCTTTGTCTAGTCTCTGAAGAAATGAACAACACCTAGGTGCAGAACGATTTGAGCTTCTTCTTTAAGTAAGAGGACAAATACCAATTTCTAGGATGTACCTCATAGTTGCAAGGGTGGAAGTGGTCAATGAGCGGCTAATGAGTGTCATTTTGTTTCTAGGGAACCACGTGTCATTCTTCCATTTTTAGGAACTTGCTTCCATTTTGTGTATTGGGAACAATGTATCATTTTGTAAAAAAATGTACAGTTCAAATAATTCTGAAGTGCATAACGATCAGAGCACCGACTTTGAGTAAGAGGAGAAATATCAACTTCTAGGATGCAACTCATAGTTGCACGGGTGGAAGTGGTCAATGTGGCCAATAAGTGTCATTTTGTATCTAGGGCACCACATGGCATTCTTCCATGTTTGGGCACTTGCTTTTGTTTTGTATATCGGGAACAATGTGTCATTTTGTAAAACAAATGTACAATTGAGATGATTTTGAATATATATATATATATATATATATATATATATTTGATGGCATGTGTTCTATGAATTAAAGTATTTGTTTATTTGATTTTGATGAATGATTATGATGATGATTAACCCCTATACATCTACACAGTGCAAAAACAATAAGTATAGTCTCATCTAATTAATATAATCACAATAATAGATTTCTCATTGGGTTTCCCTACTTGGACACAAGACATTAGTTGATAGATGTTAAATCAATTATTAAAAAAAAAAAATTGTATCTTGATGCAATTTCCATCTTGTATGTGTAACATTGAACGTCGGCTAAGTCACCTGACATGAGGACATGAGATGTGGAGGATAATCTCTTGTTACTTTTATGGAAATTAGACCAAATGAACCATAATTTAGGAGAGTCTTTATGATGAATTGTTTTTGTGTCATTTCACATTTCTACTTCAATTTTGGGATACAAACATGAATTATCTCCAACAGAGATCCCAAAATCATTGCCAACTCATCATAATGTGACTTCCTTTATTATCTTTTCCTCCAATATTGGCTCTATAAAAAATCAAATCAATTAATCATAAGTTATGGATATAAATTATTATTACATTAGGAGCTTATTAGTAAGATTAATTACAAATGTGTTGATGAATGTTGGTTTTGAAGAGAAAACAATAAACATTGAGAAAACCTAGGGAAATGAGGTCATCTCTCTTTTTTCATGCTCACGTATTCCATCTCATTAATAGTATTTAACATGTTGATTCATAGTTATTTTATAACATTCATAATGCTATGTGTTTTCCTATTAAAAATCATGACATAGTTATAGCCTTGGTATCTAATATGATTATTATTTTAGTATATTAGTGGGCCTTTCAAAAATTTAGTATGTAATTCGTGGAAACCCCACTAATACAATAGAGAATGGGAACAAAACACATAACTAAGAACTGAATGTAAATCACTCAACAATACACCAATCTTGTATAGTTTTGGTCAAGATTATCATAAAGATAATGCATAGATTTTATTTGTTTAACATAAAACTATTTAATGATTATGTTTGGGATTAAAAAATATATTAATCTTGGTAAAATATTCTAACTTGTGACAAGATCATGTGACACACTCACAACAAATCTACTCAATTGCTCAAAATTGTCACAACCAATCATTTCCCACCAAAGTCCAAGTACTTTCACAGTTAAGCAAGTGAAATACAAGTTTCATGAACTATTGGACAATGTCATGGAGTATAGTTATTCAACAAATAAATTTTACATAATTGGGACAAAACCTTCTCATTTTTAACACAATGGGGACAAACACTTAACATCTTTAACACAATGGGGACCACATTCATTAGATTGATCCATACATATGCTTTTGGTACATTCTATACATGTTCCAAGTTTTAGTGCACCATAATAGTATTGTGAGTAAACGTCAATGATATTTTCATTTTCCTTGAGCACAGTGCACCATTGATCCATGCTGATGAATTAATATTTGATAGAAATGACATGGGAGCCACTGAAAAACATTTGTAAAATAATACCTTAGAAACCCACAATACACCTTGATTGATTTGAAAGTTCCAATGTTTGTCTCCTCGAATCAAGAATGCATGAATGGTGGCATGATCACATGAACTTCCTCCAATGTTGTGATGCAATGCATTATATAAATATGTTTGTGCATGGATTTTTCTTTAGAGTAGTTGAACATAATCGCATGAAATAGAACCACATGTGTTTCATATCAACATTAAATCACCATGAATCTTGTTCATTAAAACTAATCAATGGTTTTCCATGCAATGGTGAAATGACCCTTCAACATTATTTCTTAAAGACAAAACTTACCTTGAATGTGAGCTCTTGAATTTTTTAAAAGGCCAATTAGAAACTAGTGCACTATGTGCATGCAAGATTTGTTTTCATTCCTTCAATTGCACTTTAGTTTTCCCTAAATGAGGCAATGAAATTTTTAACTCAAACTTCATCCATGAATGTTTTAAAGGATTTTAAAAATCACTCTTGACAGAGTGTTTAAATTACTCTTTATGCTTAGATAAAAGAGTTGAAAATTTGGATTATAAAGAAAAAGAACAAAATCCCTTTTGCAAAACAATCCCCATGCGTGCAAATGTAAGAGTGTGCAAGGTGCAAAACTTTATGTGCAAGGATAATTTAAATTTTTTATTTAAATTCCATTTTAAAATCCCTCTTCAAATTCAAAACTAAGTTATGTAACCTAATTTCTTAGTAAAACCAAATACTAAAACTAAGTTATGTAACCTAATCATCTACAACCATAGTGATAGGTTAACATTAACAAGATCTTAAGATCCCTATTAACCTAGCGTCCTTCCCTCTCAATGCTCGATACACATTCTAATGCAGTGGACATGAAACTGGTATGGAGGCACCAATATTAGAATCCTGAAATAGTGGTGACTCTGAATGCCCAATCACTTCAGTCTTGTACTCCCATTCTTTTCTTTAGGAGTATTTCACTTGTTAGATGGGTCCCTCGGATCTATAGTGAAGTGAGTGCACAAATACAAATATGATAGATTAGGCTCGCTTCTTAATTCAAATACCTCGTTCCTTATTTGAAATCGAAATAGACATGGAAAGAATATGGGTTTTGAAACAAACATCGTGGACATTGTAACGCCACTCAGAATGAATAAAAAGCACCTTACTTCAATGGAACTGATTTCAAACTATAACTAATTTTTATAGGAGAAAGGAACAAACAAACAATCATAGGTCAATAGTTTATAAAGGCCCATGACCTGAATGGAGACTGTAGGGTGAAACCTACACCTCCCATTGATCAAATTCTAGATAGAGAGGATCCATGGATTCTCAATTGGGAAATCGTATCCAAGCTTTCTCCGGTTAAGCATTGATTCAGTGAGAAACATCTTGATTCATTCATATCACTTATGTAATAATGAACTAATGGTAATGAACTAACCAGGAATCGAACCCTGCAGGAACTTTGGTTTCTAAAGTGGAAAGAACCTTCTTCAGAACTCTAAGCCCTCGACCAGATGGGGAGAAAATTACTAAAAGTTATCTCATGCGATTCTTTTGTTGGATTACTGAGAGGGGGGGTGAATCAATAATAGCGTAATTATCATCATTTTTCTCCAAATAATCCAAGTGTTATATCAATGTAGAATTATTATCCAATAATGAGCAATAAGAAATGAACAATCACACACATACACAATACACCAGTCTTTTATGTGGAAACCCAAATCGAGAGAAAACCACAGAATGATTTTTATTATATGTATTGAAGAATTACATTCATTGGAAGCACCAACTTCCTTTATTTTCTAGCGGAAGCTGGAAGGAGGCTCCAACCCCCTAGTTTCGCAAGCTATAACCTGAGGGAAGCTCCAACTCCCCAATTCTTCGGCTACAACCAGAAGGAGACTACAACCCCTTGTGTTCTCCGACTACAACCGGAAGGTGGTTACAACCACCTTTCCTTTCCCCATCCAACCACCCTGAAGTATAAGTAGAATGATGGAACCATTGTCAACTTGTCGCTGTGAGATATATTGTTGTACAACTATATCAACCTGTACCACTGACCTGTATCCAATCTGTAAAACTGCCTTGCAATCAATCTGTACCTGAACAACAGGTACATGACCTGTAGTGATGCAACCCACATATGTATGCACCCTATATTTTATGAAGCCCGCATATGTATGCACCCTACATGTTATGCAACCTACGTATGCCTTTTGGAACTAGGCTTTCCTTTCACTTGAAAAATTCTGACAGTCTGTAACTCCTTTCACATAGATCTCTAACCTGTCACTGTATCCAGACTGTAACTGTACCTTGTGCATGAATTCTCATACATAACATTTACTCAATACAAATATGTCTCTCTAGTCATGTGCCATATGGGTGTGTGAAATCATGAACACATATACTTTCCTTCACATGATCTTAGTCATCAAACCCTTTCTCATATCCAACCTCTTAATACATCAACAGATACAATATCTCATCCGTGTACTATAAAAATCCTTATTCATGAGCCAAGAAATAAAAAATGTGCCTCAACAGGAAGTATGAATGATGAATATAACAACACTATATTTCAGTAGATCTGACTTACGCAGAAGATCCCATGTACCCACTAGTCTCTCTAGGGAGAATCCTCAAGTATCCATTGCCATTCCTCATGCATACATCAAAATCCAACTATTCATAGAAATAAGACATATATTTTGAACCAATGGATGGATATGATGTATCTAAGCACTTTATACCTTCCTCAGAGCTTGATCTCGGAATCTAGAACCTCTACATCTTCATCTTCTTAAGTTTCCATGGCTTTACCAACATGTACTCACCATCTACACAACGAGCCAGTGTACGTATTCTCCCTATACACAGACAACCTGCGTACTGTACACACCCTATACAGAGACAACCCACGCACGCCTCAAAAAATAGGGTTTTCTGTAAATATGAGAATTTCTTCGTCAACCCTTTGTGATACCTTAGACGTTCGCCACTTCAGATGTATCGACAAGTATTTACAAGAATATTTTCATAATAAAAATAGATATACAATATGTACAAGTTGTGTGCTTAATGAGTGATCTTTTCCTCTTATTTATACCTTCATGTAGCCTTACACTTTCCTTATTTTAGGGCTTCTCCATTTAAAAGAATTTATTTTGCAAGACACTTTGACTCTTGGGGGCTTCTATAAGACTCATGAAGGTTCTCCAACTTCATATGGTCATAAATCTCTAACCGTGAGGATTTATGTGACGTTCCACATACCACCGGAAATGGAATGACAAACACTATGCATCTAGGATAGTTTTACTGAAAAATTCATTGTCCTTCATCTCATTATTCCCCAAATAAGCATGGGTTCTTTGACTCCAAAAAGCATCTTCCTGTAAGGGATTTCACCATAAGGGGACCACTTTGGAGTTCATCCATATTTACTTCTTATCAACCATGATAAGACAATAATGACTCATATTTACATTAAACAATATTGGGTCCATTATCCAAACCTTTGTGCTATGGGGATTTCTTTAAGGGTTGACATCAATGACAACCAAACTTAATCAACAATATCCCCCTTTGGCATTGATGGAAACACTCTGATGAAATAATGAAATCATATCACGCATGATCCCCCCGTAACCATGTCTATGTCCTCTGCAACTGATAAATATGCTCCCTCTGGAACCATGCTTCTGTCCTCTGCATATGATAAATCTGCTCCCCCTGGAACCATGCCTCTATCCTCTGCATCTAATAAATATCAGCTCCCCCTAGAACCATGCCTTTGTCCTCTGCATTTGATAAATCTCTCCCCCTTTGTCATCAATGGCAAAGGTACCTTTCCATCCGAGGATTCTCCGCCTGACTGAACTATCCTCTTATGGTGCTTCCTCGTGTACATCTAATACATATAAGATAATCATTCAAAAATAATTCATTTTGGAGTAGAAATAACTCCGAGTCTCTGGCAAAGATATTCAAAGGCTTCCCATGGAAGTGGTTTTGTAAATATGTCTGCCACTTGTTCTTTTGTGCCCACATACTCAACTCTAATGTTCTTTTTTGCAACTTTCTCCCGTAGAAAGTGATACTTGATTGGAATGTGCTTCGTCCTGGAGTGAATCACCGAGTTCCTCTAGATATTGATGATGCTTGTATTATCACAATATATTGGAATGGGCTCATTATACTCAACCTGCATATCTGTCAGAGTTTGTTTCATCCAAAGTTCCTGTGTACAACATGATTCTATTGCAATATACTCTGTCTCCACTGTAGATAAAGATATTGATGGTTGTTTCTTGCTTAGCCATGATACCAAGCACTCACCCAAGTAGAACGTCGCTCCACTGGTGCTTCGTCGGTCATCAATACAACCTTCCCAATATGCATCTGTGTAGGCCATAAGTGATAGATCCTTTCCTTTTGGATACCATAATCCAAACTCTTATGTTCCTTTGAGATATTTGAAGATCATCTTCACTGCTAAAACATGTGATTCATTTGGTGCTACTTGAAATCGTGTCACCTTTCCAATTTGTTGCATTACATTTGGTTTGGATGTTGTCACATATAGTAGGCAACCAATGATTGAGTTGTATCGCCTCTGATCTGTAGACTTTGAATCATCATCTTTTCTCAACTTGGAACTGGTTTGTATGGGAGTGATAACTAGTTTGCAGTCTTCCATTCCAAACCTCTTTAGCATTTCTCTAATATACTTGGTTTGAGAAATAAAGATTCCTTGGTTTCTTTGACGTATCTAAAGTCTTGGAAAGAAGGACAGTTCTCCAAGTAACAGCATTTCAAATTCATTCTGCATTTATTTTGCAAACTTTTGGATTAACCTGTCATCATCACTACAAAAAATAATATCATCAACATAAACTTCAGCTAATAAAATATTACCTTGACTTATCTTGATGTAGATGTTTTTCTCTTCATTTCCTTCTCTGAACCTTGTCTCGTATAGATACTTATCCAGTCTAGAGTACCATGCTCTAGGAGCCTGTTTTAGACCATACAAGGCCTTCTTTAATTTGCACACATAATCTGCGTTCTCTGAGAACTGAAATCCTTCTGGTTGTTCAATGTAGACTTATTATTCAAGTTCACCATTCATAAAAGTTGATTTTACGTCCATATGATATACTTTAATATTTTTAGACAATGCATAATATAAAACCAAACATATTGCTTCCATTTTGGCAAATGGGGCAAATGTCTCTTCAAAGTCGATTCCTTCAATCTGTGCATATCCTTTACATACCAATCTAGCTTTGTTCCTTGTAACTTGTCCATATTCATTCAATTTATTCCTGAAAACCCAGTTTTTGCCGATCACATTCTTATTCTTTGGTCATGGAACCATTTTCCAAGTGTCATTTCTCTCTATTTGATCCAATTCTTCATCCATGGCCTTATTCCAAAATTCATCCTTACTAGCTTCTTCAAAACTGCTTGGTTCAATTGTAGATAAGAGTGCTAGGTGTGTTTGTTGTACTTGAACAAATTTTTCTTCTAGTCTCAACTCCTCCATCTTTGTTTTCGATAATCTAATCTAAAGGATTATTCTTCTGTACTCGGTTACCAGGTGTCCTTGGAGACACTTGTTGAACTTTCTCTTCTGCTTTTGTCGGATTCTCATCATCTTCCTCTTCTACTTCTTTTTCATCTTCTGCTTCTTCTTCTAAGAACATAGTTACCAACTTAATGAGAACCCTACATAGTTCTCGTTTTTTTAGGGGTCAAGTTTTTTACCTCGTTTTTAAAAATGGTGCTACAGGTAACACCCCCCTTCCATTTTTAGGTGTTTTTTTTATATTTTAAATTTTTTCATACAAAATGTTTCCACTTTTTTTTAAATGCTTGTTTTTTCATGTATTTTTTATTTTTTATTTTTTTATCAACAATGTTTTTAGTCATTTTTCCATGTTTCTTTCAATCTTAAAATATTTTTTACCATTTACATTTTTGAAAATAAGATTTTTCTTCTCTTTAATTAATTTATGGTTCCATACTTTTTTAAATATAGTAGAAAATATCATTTTCAACACTTTTTTTTACCTTTACTTTAATAGATAGAAAACCATTGTAGTTAAATAATACTATTTTTAAACATTTAGCAAAAAAATATAATTGAATTTTTTTGATAAATTAGAACTAAAAAAAAACTAAGTAAAATAAAAGAATTGAAATTTAAAAAGAAAGAAAAAAACAATTAAAAAGAAAATTTATATAATTACCAAATTTAAGAAAATCTTAAAAACTAAAGTGGAAAAAAAACAAATATATATATATAGAACGTGTGTTTCCTCTTAAGAGGTCACAGGTTCAAATCCAGAGGGGGGTAGGGTATGTATACCTTCATAAACTTTACCAGTCAAATCGTTGGGCGGAGGGGGGTCCCTTGTCCCACAAACAAGGGGGTATCATACACCAATTTGGTGTGTTGGCTTGGTCGTGACCTTAAAAATAGATTATTATTAGTAGTATTATATATAAACTAAGCTTAAATAAGAAATTAAAAAAAAAAAATTATAGTCCAAA
>ML790262.1:0-11411 GCA_009831015.1 Picea engelmannii | reverse complement strand
ATATAGCCTGAGTGGGCCTAATGGTTAAGAACATGTGTTTCCTCTTAAGAGGTCAAAGGTTCAAATCCAGAGGGGGGTAGGGTATGTATACCTTCATAGACTTTACCAGTCAAATCGTTGGGCGGAGGGGGGTCCCTTGTCCCACAACAAGGGGGTCGCATATTGGAAATTCGCTCCCATAACACTTATTATCCGTTACGTAGTTTCAACACCCAAAGTGAAGTGAGACCGATGATCTTGGATCATTATAAGTCATTGGATTTCTGGAATGGTTTTACGTAGGCTGTCTTCCGATAATACAGTTATATAATATAGTTATATATTATATTATATATAGTTATAACTATATTTTTCTTTTCTTTTTTTAATTTGAAATATAGTAGTACATTTCAATTTGATGGTTTTGATGGTTTTGTTTTTAATGGTACCGACTGCTAAAAATAAGATTTCAAAATATCTATAAAATTAACATTTTGAAAAAAAAGAAAAAAAAAATTGTAACGTCATTTTTTTGTTTAGGTGTTGATTTGAATGTTTTTCTAAGCTATTGTATGAGTTTTGAAGGTCATGTTTGAAAAATGTTGCAATTTTGACCCCTTTTGAAAAAATGGTGCTACCGATAGCACCACTTTTTTAATTGGGGGTTGATTTTCATGTTTTTTTTGAAAAAATATGGGTTTTTTGGGCCAGAGTTCTCGTTTTTAGGTCACAGTTCTCATTAAGTTGGTAACTATGTTTAAGGGTTGTCTCATTGATTTGTTTTCTTCCTTTGATTATGGTCTTCCTATTTCATCTATTGTTACATTGATGCTTTCCACAACTTTGTTCAATCTTAGATTGTAACACTCGTATGTTGTCCTTATGGGTTTTTTGGGCCAAAATTCTCGTTTTTAGGTCACAGTTCTCATTAAGTTTGTAACTATGTTTAAGGGTTGTTTCATTGATTTGTTTTCTTCCTTTGATTATGGTCTTCCTATTTCATCTATTGTTACGTTGATGCTTTCCACAACTTTGTTCAATCTTAGATTGTAACACTCATATGTTGTCCTTGTACGTGAGTAACCAACAAGTACTCCTTTGTCCACACGAGAGTAAAACTTTCCCATTCCACCATATTCTCTTTTGATATAACATTTTCTTCCAAAAACTCTGAAGTGCTTTACATTTGTTGGTCTTCATTTCCATAGTTCATAAGGAGTTATATTAGTGTTGTTTCTGAGAATTACTCTGTTTTGAATGCGAACTGTTGTATGCACTACCTGTGTCCAAAAATATCTATCAATTTTGAATCCATTATTATTGTTCAAGCCATTTCATGTACTGTCATATTCTTTCTTTCAACAACTCTATTCAGTTGAGGTGTCCTGGCAACAGAGAATTGTCTTTTTATTCCATTATTGCTATGTAGTCCATAGATTCCTTTGAGGTGAACTCTTCTCCATTATCAGATCTCAAGCATTTGATTTTTGAATCCATTTCATTTTCAACCATTTCCTTGTAGATCTTAAAGTTTTCAAAAGCTTCTGACTTATTCTTAAGAAAGCAAACAACATTCATTCTTGTATAATCATCAACTAATAACATTAATTATTTCTCACCTTTTAAACCCTTTTTTTTAGTTGGTCCAACTAGATCAACATGCACAATTTCCAGTGGTCTTATCATTGAATATTCCTTTGATTTAAATCTGGTCTTTGTTTGCTTTCCTTGTTGACAATGCTTGCATAAAGTGTTGGTTGGTTTCGTGATTTGGGGAATTTCTCTGACTGCTTCTCTTTTGTTGACTTTGACAAGGTATCAAAATGTATGTGACCCATTCTTTTGTGCCATAACCAAATTTCATCTTCCTTTCCTAGAAAACACTTTTCATTTCCAATTTCACTTAACACATATATGTTGCTTGAAGTTGTTGCAGTTGTACTGACCAATTTACGTGAACCTTCTTTTAGTATCTCACACTTTTGTGAATCGAAAGTAACTTTATGACATTGGTAACAGATTTGACTCACACTTAGAATATTATGTTTCATATCTTCTACTAGTAGAACATTTTCTACCTTTTCATTCTTGTTCCCAATTCGGACTGTGCCTTTTCCAATGATTTTGGTTGAATCATCATTTCTGAAAGAGACTGATGCCTCTCTTTCCTTTTGTAATGTAAGAAAATTATCTCTATCACATGTCATATGTTTTGAACACCCACTGTCAACATACCAATCGCGTTTCTTCTGCTTAGCTGTTAGAGAAATTGTGCATTCTTCATCGCTATATTGATCTTGCGTTCTTATCCATGTTGTTTTCTGAGGTTCCTCTCTGTGATTGTTCTTATTCTGTTGAGGTTCTTTAGAAAGAACTGTCATTCTGGAATCTTTGGCCACATGTCCAAAATTGTTACATTTGTAACATTCTACTTAAGTGCTCAAATATTCAAACCTATTGTAACTTCTTCTTTGTGTTTCACTAGGCCTTCTTGAATAACCCCTTTGTGTATGACTCTCAAAGTTGTTATTGTTCATGTTAACTCTACAATTCACATATATATGTCCAAAATTATTACATGCATAACATAAACCAAAAAATATAGTTTGATACCTGGGAGTTGAAGATCTTATGAAATGAGGTGCTCTTATCAGTCATTCTTCTTCTTAAGGCCTATATGTCCATTGTTGATTCTAAAATATGAGTCTTATCGATGGCAGAGTGTCCCTGTAATCTTCCTTGTATATATTCCTATCCCCTTTGATTGTTTCTGTATAACTTTTTGGATATGTTTATTGCTCTGTTGTTTTGGTGCGTGATCCATTTTCTATCTGATTGTATCCAAGTCCGGACTTGTCAAGATGAGATTTTTGACTGTTGATAATGTCATACAGAAATTTTGAGCTATTCTACATATTTTTATTTTGAATATCCTTTCTTAGTGTGACAATCTTTGCTTCAAAGTTTCCAATGATCCTGTCCTTTTTTTCTAGCTTTTCTTTGAGTGCTTCATCAATTCTTGTATATTATTCTATTTGAACCTTCAAATTTGTGATCATTTGTTCTAGTTCTCGAGTGTATTTTTTATTGTCTAAATCTGCTTGTAGTTTCTTGTTTTTCTTATTTTCTTTTCTGATAACTTCTATGGAACACATTAATTCTTCTCGATAGTCAACTTCTGCTTCTTCAATTTCTTCTTCGACTTCTTCATATTATTCTTCGGCTTCTTCATATTATTCTTCGGAGTCTTTTCTGTCAGAGGCTTTTACTACCATGAATACAACTCTTCCTGTCTCAGTGTCACTGACTTCATCTTCATCTGATGATGAGATGTCTTCTTTGGTGCATAAGATTTTATTGAAAACTTTCTTTGTAGTTCTTTTGTCTTTATATGTGTGTTTTCCTTTTGAGTAACCTTCATCATTTCTCTTTTTATTATGAGGACATTTGTTAGAAAAATGACCAATACCATCACAATTAAAACAAATTAAAGGAAGTTTAACTCTATACCTACCGTCAATTCCCTTGTTCAGTCTTTTGACGAAGTTTGCAACTTCTTCATAATCTTTTGAGACATCACTAATGCTGCTATATTCTTCTTTTTCATTTTTATTTTTCTTTGATCATTTGTATGCTTTGAAGGCTGCTTCTTTTACATATTGATTTTCCTGTTCAGTTCTCATTTCATATGCTGTGAAGATCCCATGCAGTTCGTCCATGCTTATTGAGTTTATATCCGATCTTTCTTCTAGTGTTGATATCTTAGGGTTAAATCTCATAGGAAGATGTCTTAGTACATTTTGAATTATTATAGATTCTTCAATTTCTTCTCCCAATCCTATGATTGCATTCACTGTTTCATCGACTCGTAAGAAGTTGGCTGCAATATTCTCATCTTCCTTCATTTTTAATTGTTCGAACTGACCTCTGTAAGTTTTATGTTTTGCTTCTTTGACTTTTGTATCTCCTTCATAGATATTTTGAATCTTTTCCAAAAAATCTTTAGCAGATTTACAATGTGCAACTTTGGTGAATACCGTAGCACTGAGACCATTCAAAAGTTCATTTGTCACTTTGGAATTATTTTCACTGAGTTTCACTGCTTTGTCATTTGTTGGTGGAACTGTTGGTGTTGTGTATCCATCTACAATTGATTTCCAAACTTGAAATCCATGTGCATGTATATATGTCTTCATCCTTATACTCTAAAAAGCATACTTATGTCCATCAAACCATGGTATTCCATTTTTATACAGGTTGGTACTCTCCATGATCTACCTTTCAGTGTATAAACTGATTTCTGAAGGAACTTTCTCAGATACCAATTGTTGGATTCCTGAGAGGGGGGTGAATCAGTAATATCATAATTATAATAATTTTCTCCAAATAATTCCAGTGTTATATCAATGTAAAATTATTATCTAATAATGAGCAATAAGAAATGAACAATCACACACATACACAGTACACAAGTGTTTTACGTGGAAACCCAAATCGGGAGAAAACCACGTAATGTTTTTTCTTATATATATTGAAGAATTTCATTCATTCGAAGCACCGACTTCCTTTTTTTTCCAACTACAACTAGAAGGAGACTCCAACCCTCTAGTTTCTCAAGATACAACCTGAGGGAAGCTCCAACTCCCATATTCTCTGGCTACAACATGAAGGAGGCTACAAAACCCTATGTTCTCCAACTACAACCAGAAGGTGGCTACAACCACCTGTTCTAGCCCCATCCAACTACCCTGAAGTATAACTAGAATGATGGAACCATTGTCAATCGGTCACTGTGAGATATACTGCTCTACAACTGTATCAACCTATACCGATGACCTGTATCCAATCTGTACAACTTCCCTGTAATCAATTTGTACTTGAACTGAACATGTATCTACAAAAATACAACAGGTACCCAACCTGTAGTGATGCATCACACGTATGTACCTGCCCTATCTGTTATGCAACCTATGTATGTACGGGCCCTATCTGTTATTCAACCTGCGTATGCCTTCTGGAACTAGGGTTTCCTTTCACTTGAAAACTTCTGACCCTCTATAACTTCTTTCACATAGATCTCTAACATGTCACTGTATCCATACTGTAACTATACCCTGTGCATGCATTCTCATACATAACATTTACTCAGTACAAATATGTCTCTCTAGTCATGTGTCATATGGGTGTGTGAAATCATGAACAAGTATACTTTCCTTCACATGATCTTAGTCATCAAACCCTTTTTGATATTTAGCCTCTTAATACATCAACAAATACAAGATCTCATCCATGTACCGTAAAAACCCTTAGCCATATGCCAAGAAATACAAAATGTGCCTCAACAACAAGTATCAATGATGAATATACCAACACTGTATTTCAGTAGATCTGACTTATGCGGAAGATCACATGTAGCCACTAGTCTCTTTAGGGAGAATCCTCAAATATCCATTGTCATTCCTCATGCATATATAAAATCCAACTATTCATAGAAATAAGACATAACTTTTTAACCAATGGATGGATCTGATGTATCTGAGCACTTTAGACCTTCCTGGGAGCTTGATCTCAGAATCTAGAACCTTTGCATCTTCATCTTCTTAAGTTTCCATGGCTTTACCAACATGTACTCACCCTATACACAACCATCCCACGTACGTACACTGCCTATACACAAAAAACCCGTGTATTGTACGCACCCTATACACAGACATCCCGCGTATGCCTCAGAAAATAGGGTTTTTTGTAAATTCGAGAATTTCGTCATCAATCCTTTGTGCTACCTCAGACTACCTCAGACATTCGCTGCTTCAGATGTATCCACAAGTATTTACAAGAATATTTACACAAGAAAAAAAGATATACAATATGTACAAGTTGTGTTCTTAATGAGTGAGATTTCCCTCTTATTTATATCTTCATGTAGCCTTACACTTTCCTTATTTTAGGGCTTCTCCATTTAAAATAATTTCTTTTGCAAAACACTTTGACTCTTGGGGGCTTCTATAAGACTCACGAGGGTTCTCCAACTTCATATGGTCATAACTCTCTAACCTTGAGGAGTTATGTGACGTTCCACATACCACCGGAAATGACATGACAAGAACTATGCATCTAGAATAGTTTTCTTGACAAATGCCTTGTGCTTCATCTCATTATTCCACAATTAAGCATGGGTTCTCTCACTCTGCAAAGCATCTTCCCATGAGGGATTTTACCATAAGGGGACCACTTTGGAGTTCATCCATCTTTACTTCTTATCAACCATGACAAGACAATAATGAGTCATCTTTACATCAAACAATCTTGGGTCCATTACCCAAACCTTTTTGCTGCGGGGCTTTCTTCAAGGGTTGACATCAATAAAAACCAACCTTAACTAACATCTTCAAGGCTCATCGTTTATGAAATATTCAATGCATAATTTGGCATCCCCAACCTTTTCACTCTCCAAGTATGCCAGGAAAATTAAAAACAATGGAGGCTCGCTTCAAGTTTTCATCTTTTACGAAATGATGAAAGAAATTCAACATTTTTCTCCGGTCAACGACTAACTTTGAAATGCGACCTACATCCAAGGGAGAATACTTTGAAGGTGGGATCCTTCAATCTTGGACGTAGCGTCCTTTACGAACAAGCAATGAATTGATTGAACGAAACCTGTTCAAAATAGCCTAAAGTGGCATAGGACAGTGGGGACACCGAAATTGGCGAGGGCGATCCCCCCTATTTTGAGCCTTGGTAAACTTGTAACAACTGGCAGGATAAGATAGATCGAACCAAGCTAGCTCTCTGTATTCTCAATCACTATGTAGTAGCGAGGTAGGGGGGCAAATGATCGTAGCTTCAATCTCTCTCTATAATAGACAAGGCAGGGTTATTTCTGTGGTGGCTGGGCTAACCTGTAGAGATTATCAGTGAGGAAGAAGAAAGTGCTCTACCAGAAAATGGGACTCAACCTATACGATCAATCCCAAGCTTTAGTCATTAGAGTTTCCACGCATAGCATAGATGAGAATTTAGAACACGATATTCTTCCACCCACCCATGAGTTGTGTGATTCTTCTCCCGCTTCCCTTTCCATATTCCAAAGGCAAGGGGAAGCCCCAATATCTATTGCATATGGGAGAGCTGGAAAAGGAGGAATTGGATAACCGGTTGACTCAGTACCTAACAGATAACTGGATAGTCAGGATTAGTATTCTCCGCAATCCACCAACCTTATCGAGTTGAAGCCTAAATTTACCCATTCCCTTGGTCCTATGGTTCCTATGGAATCATTCGTGAATGGAATGCTAGTTTAGGGGGAAGGTATAAAATATGATATTGGAACCCTAGAGTTGTAGAATATGTCGAATCCTGGACTGGCCCACCAATAATTCTGGAGCTATTATTCCCGGGTCACAAGGCTATGCAGCTCACTACTTCTTGGAAGTGAGAAAATGTATTTCTTTATCTTTCGGATAAACGGAAAACGAAAAAGGCTTCTGGATCAATAAAGATTACCTTTAGAAAGAGAGTGTGGGACTTCCATCCATCAAGTACTCTGTAAGTAGTTATTCGTTCAATCAAGTAATCAGTAAGTGGTTATTCGTCCGGACCACCCAAATTATGGCTTACGTTTCAAAGAAAGATGTCGTTGTAGGCCGAGCCATATTTCAAATTCATAATGTCCAATGCTTTATGTCTAATGCTTTTGATTTTAATGCATGGGGAACTATCATGTAAGTAAGCGCTTTATTGGCTTCCTTTCGAGAGCGAACCGAAGATGTTGGGCTCAAATAATAGCTCAACTCACTCAATACCACCACCTTATTATGGGTGTGAAGGCTCAACCTTACTACTTCGGCAGAATCAAATAGAAATGGAGCTCCAATGGTGCTTGTTCATTGAACCGGATCTGCTACAGAAGGTAGAAGGTTGATAGAGTAGTGAGTTCCATGCATGTCTAGGGTGCCTTTGAATGAATCTCAACAACCAGAACATGTTAGTCACCATATAGTATGCATTTCACTTGACTTGCCTTTGAATGAATCGCCTAACAACCACTACATGTTACTCACCATATATTATGCATTTCACTTGAGTTGAGCCTTTACAACAACATAGAGTAGTGAGTGCCTATAATCCAAAACTAGTTCAAAACTAGTTTGAAAAATTAGTTTTTACATATGTAACATTTTTCTTTGGCTTGGTTTACTCTTTCTTGTAGTTTGGTTTACTTATGAGTTTGAAGTCTCATGGAAACTTGTAAATAAAACAACGAATGGAGCATGAAAACCTTTCTTCTTAGCTTCTAGGGATTCTATGGCATAAAGAGAAAATAAAATAATTAAGATGTTTGCATATAAGATTATTTAACATAGCATTCAATAGCCATGGATTATTACCCTACAAGAAAAAAGGACTAAGAACAGTGGACAACTCAATTAATTTTATGGAGGATCGAGCATTGAACATCCTTGCTAAGTTTACAGGTGAATGATTTGAAAATTTTAGATATTTGCATGAGTTGTAAAGTGAGTGAGCTACCCATTGATGAATTAAGCAAGAAATTTCACAATTGGGATGAGTGAGAATCTCTTGTGAGGTCTCATTAGTGAACTGGGGTGAGATTACAATCATTTTCCTTGATTGTTGGGTGGAGAGTGTTATGGCCTTACTAAAGTGAGAGAGATAGGATATATTTTGGCCTCATGGATTACTGAGGCAAGGGAATCCATCACCCAAGTGAGCGATGTTAACCTTAGGGATATCTCTTCACTTCCTTTTTAAAATAAATTGATTTAAAATAAATATTTAAACCTTATCTATCTCATATTTTTCCTTCATGATTATCATATTTGGTTTTGAAGTGGATTTTGGGATTGGAATGAGCTAAGTGAGATTAGAGGAAAAGGGAAGGATGTTAGGCATGACAATCTAAACCATAATAGTCCATGATGATGTTAAGAATTGAAAACAAAGAAAAAAACAAGTTTTTGTGGTCATGAAACTCATCATTCATCAATTATCAACATTATCAATTGATCATAGCTCTAAAAACATAAAAAAAATCTCACAACAGGATCGAGAACAATTAAAATTTTAATTAAAGGGGGGATTCACAAAAATCCCTAGTTAGTTTTAACATAAGAGGCATAAGTTGTAACCACACTCTTCTGATACCACCCCTTTCGTATACTTGCAATATGCATATGTGGAAGAACTTACATGCTTTCGTTGATATTTAGGCATTCATTATTTACTGAGTAAAACCCTAGTTTCAGAGATTGTCCAACAAAGTATTTTCCAGGAAAGTGAATCATAGTATAGGGGTGCCCCTAGATATAATATAGTGTTAGGATTCCAACACAAAAAACAATTCATGCTTCTGAGGCCCAATTAGATGTTTATGGCAAGTTGCAACTTGCCCCTTGAAGCCATTTATGGACACATTGGAATTTTGGTCTAAGATAAAACCATTCAAACCGAGAAACATAATTGATTTATGTAAGCTCCCACAAGTGTGTTTTTCCAAGGCCCATGTAACCACTCTACCTATAATCGTTTGAGCCATTGTTTTTCAAAATTAAACACTCGTCCAAAAATTGCATCATCTGTTACTAAGCAAAACCCTAGTTCTAGAGATAATCCAATAAATTTTTTTTGGGAAATGGAATCATAGTAGAGGGTTCCCCTAGCTACAATATTATGTCATTATTCTAACCCAACTTACTGTTCATCCATTTGATCCCTAGTTAGAGTTTTATGGTGACTTGTAACTCGCCTTTTGAAGTCAATCAGGGACACATTCAGAATTTGGTTTGTGCGAATAAAATTAACATCAAGCAGCTTAAATGAGTTTCATAAGCTCGCACAAGTGTTTTTTTCCAAGTCCCATGTTACCACGCTACCCACAATCACTCAAACCAAAGTTTTTTAAAATCGACCCCTAGTGAAAAGATTGCATTGTCCCTTACTGAACAAAATTGTAGTTCTAGAGATCATCTAATACATATTTTTTCGGGTAACAAAATCACGGGGGAGTGGTGTCCCTAGCATTAACCCATTTTTAGGATTCCAACACAACCAATAGATCAACCATCTGAGGCCCAATTAGAGTTTTATGGCGAGTTGCAACTCGACTCTTAAATCCATTCAATGACACATTAGGAATTTGGTTTGGGTGCATAAAATCAAAATCGAGTAGCATAATTGAGGCCTATAAGCACTTGAAAGTGTGTTTGTCCAAGGATCACCTAATCACACTACTCACAATCGCCTGAGCCATTTTTGTTCAACATTGACCCCTAGTGCAAAAATTGCATTGTCCCTTACTGAGAAAAACCCTAGTTTTGGAGATCATCGAATAAATAATTTTCTAGGAAACGTAATCACAAGATAGGTGTACCCCTAGTTGAAATATGATATCAAGACTGCAAAAAAATGGATGATTCATCCATCCGAGGTATGATTAGAGTTTTATGATGAGTTGCAACTCGTCTCCTAAAGTCATTTAGGGACACATTAAGCATTTGGATCAAGGGAATAAAATTGAAAGTGAGCAACATGATTCAGTTTTGTAATCTCCCACAAGTGTGTTTGGCCAAGGCCCACATGACCATGATGCCCACAATCACTCAAGCCAGTGTTTTTCAAAATTGACCCCTTAGTGCAAAAATTGCATTATCCCTTACTCAGCAAAACCTTACTTCCATAAATCGTTCAATAAAGCATTTTTTCTAGCAATAGAATCATAGGAAAATGATGCTCTTAGCTTTAATCCAATGTTAAGAATCCAACACAATCAACTATTCATCCATTCAAAACCCAATTAGAATTTTATAATATGTTCCAACTCACCTCTTAAAATCATTCGTAAACACAATATTTTTTTGTTTACTATAACATAATTAATATACAATTTCTTTTAATTTTCAAGAGTGCTAATTTAATTGAAAGATAAAGTAAATACCTTATAGAGTGGCACATTTCAAGATCTAAGGAAATCCTCGTCCCTACCAACAAAATCCCTTAACTAAATTAACTGACCATATAAATGAACTGCCTTTACTTCACTGACCATATATCCAACTAGTTTTCCGATTGGGATGATTTCTATACGAACTTGACCAGTCTAATCCAAATATATACTAGTGGAATTAGAAACTAGTGGAAAGGTTCCCCGGTGGAATGGTTAGGAAGGATGGACTGCCTTTCTCAGTAATCATGAACAAGGTAGTTACAATGGAAGTGAATCTAAGCTATCCGTAATGAATACGAGCTTGATAACTGCTTACTGCTAATACTTGGAGTTACCTTATTCACATAACATAGCTTCCTTTCATTACTAGGACAAGGTTATCAATAGCATCACATATCATACTTAGAGATTATGCTTATACTGTACCTAAACACTAATCATTACATGAATAATGGAAATAAAAGAC
>ML790261.1:938412-954138 GCA_009831015.1 Picea engelmannii | reverse complement strand
TAGATCTCAAATAGATCTGAACCATATCTTTAACTGAGCATAACACTCAGGACCTAACCTCATTGTGGTTGAGCATCATCTTCATTGGTAAGACTACTGCCAGGTATGTTTTTAATTGGTTTCTGTTGAAAGTTCAGATCTGATTTATTGAGAATTCAAAGTAATCTTCCTTGTTTGCTTTTGAACCACAGTCCCATAGAAAATAGATCTTGATCTACTGTTACATTTGAAAGACTGTTTGCTTCAGAATTTTAATATAGATCTGCTGTTATAATTGGAAGAGTTTATGCTTCTCTGTTTKGTTTAAGRATCCTTTGAGTTCTGTTGWAGATTTACTTTTAGAAAACTGYTGATATATATTTAGAGAATATTGATATCACTGTTTGAGTTCTTTTTGTCTCTCTTTGTTTTKAGCTTACTGTTATGGTATTAGCATAGATCTCTGCTGTCTTATTTAGAGGATTGGAATATCACTGTTAAGGTAGGGTTTTATCTCACTGTTAGAGATCTAGCTTTATTGTTTAAGATCAGAGTTCTATTCTACTCTACTGTCACTTCCCTATATGCTATTCTGTACATCAGATCTAAAGGAGTTTTTGCTTTAAAATTTAAAAGAGACTACTGTTTTCTTCTTACCCTAAAATTCTAACAGGCCCGTCTCTTCTTGTATGTTGCCCTGCCAGTATTTGAAGTGGGTTCTTCTATTACCTTGGTAACCAGCTCATCCAAGTCACCCTCCTCTAGTATGTTGAGTACCCTAGACTTCCAAGCATTGAAGTTGGAGGCCCCTTCAAGCCTATCTTCTGCTTTGACTGAAGATGAGGCCATGCTGAGTTCTGGATCAGATTATGAAATGGATTTACTGTTGATCTGCAAACAAACCCTAAGAAGTGGATCTAAGCAGGCTCAAGTCTGAAATTCTTGAGCTCTTTTCACGCCCTAAGCTTTGATACCATGTTAGATTTAGGGAAAAATAGAGAAAACAATTATGCTTTTCAATTTTGTTCTCTTGATCAACACATTTAAGAAAAGACACAAATAGATCTGAATTAAATTCTGAACATAAATAAAATTTCTGAGTGCAAAAACAAACTTTAGCTTACCTCCTGGCAATGAAGAATATACTTGTCACAAGTGTGGATGTAGACCTCTTTAATATGCTCAGAAAATTAGTTTAAGGTTCATGGATCAAACCTCTAGGGTTTGATCTCTATCATATGGACTGAAGGACAGTTTGCCAAGGGAATAGACCACAAACAAAGGTGTAGAAGGATGCTGTGCACAACTGAGACTGTAGAACTCAGCAACAACAAATACTCCACAAGATGAGACAACAAAACACCACAATAGGAAATAACAATACCCTTTACAACTGGAACAACAATACCCTCCACAGAAAAGAAGACAACACACGGATAAACCCCAACACGAGGGACAACAAGTAGTAGAATGCCCACAAGAGCCTCAACTTTGTTAACGACAGCCAAGAGGAGGGGGCCGCGACACCTGTATCAGGTCTGTGGCTTCTATAGACAATTCTGGTAGCCCAGAAGAGGGGTCGCGACACCTGTACTCAGGTCCGTGGCTCTAGTAAGCAAGTCCGACAGCCAAGGGAGACACCATCGACACCTCATACACGAACAGATAGAAGGAAGGAGTTCTTGGTCATAACAAGTCCAAGTAAAACACCTCAGATATGAAACTGATAAACCAAAGGAGAGGCCGCACTATCACCAAGAGAGAGTAACTGAGGCAGCCACAACAATAGGAGAGTGAGGAGAGAGTGTGTGTAGAAATGCTAGACGGTAGGGTTCCTTTTATAGCTAGGGAGAGGGGTTAGGGCTATTATAAAAAATAATTAAATAATGACAATTTAATTAATATAAATATTAATTAAATATCAATTAAATTAAAGTAAATTATAAAAACCCCTCACCACATAAAACAAGAGGGAAAGCAAGACAACAAGCAAAGGGGGAACTTTAAGACAAAGTCAAGGGGGTCCACAATGGCAAAACATGTCCACATGAGTCTCATAATGACTTATAAACTTTTATCATCACTGCATAAGAGGGCACCTCAACAATGTGGTCATGTCCATCTTTATTGCCACTCCTAGGTCTCATGGACCATCCCGAGAGAGAGGAGGAGGATCACACATCAACACATCTTGGTATTACACCAAGATCTACCTGGTCCAAGACCAGGTTGCCCCATAACACATCTGGGGGCCCTAGAACACATCTAGGGTCTCATCCACCAAGGTACAAGACCAAGGATCAACCCATGCATTAAGCAAGGGTTCCCTGGAACACATCCAGGGGCCCTAGAACACATCTAGGGACTTATATCAACCACCAAGGAACACATCCAAGGATCAATCCAAGCACCGGGCAAGGATTCCCTGGAACACATCCAGGGGCCCTAGAACACATCTAGGGACTTACTGCTTGGTCCTAGACCAAGAACCCCAGTCATATACTGGGGGCCCTCACTAGGGTCTTTTGCCATGGCTCTCACTGCTTGGTCTCATACCAAGAAACCCTAGGAGTGTACTGTGGGCCCTAGTCCTCAGCTAGTATCTTATGCCATCCATCCTCCCAGAGAATGGCTCTTGCAACTACACTAATTTCAACACTTATTTTTAGCAGTTTAGTCTAAAAAGTCTATTTCGTGCATGCATGACTTAGACTAGGAGTAATATAAGAAACAGATTAGGGTTTTGGTTTCAGCTAAAACTATAAAGACAGGTCAAGATAGAGAGTTCACACACACTTGAATACTCGAGCAGTTGAGCAGATTGAGCGAGAAAGAGTAGGTAGCCAGAAAGAGATGTTTTTGACAGCTCGCTGTCCCGTGCAACAACCTTGTACAGGTCTGTACAGTGTACGAAATAAGAGTTCCGTACAGTTGTATGGACAGTACCGTGTTCAGACAGACTTGAACACTTAAGCAGTTGGGCAGGTCGAGTGATAGAAAGGGAGAAAGAGTAGGCAGCCAGGAAAGATATGTTTCCGGTAGCACACAGTCCCATGCAGCAGTCTTGTACAGGTCCATACAGTGTATGGAAGAGTTCCATACAGTTGTATGGACAGTACCGTGCAGATCCGTATAGTCGTACAAACAGAGCCATACCAGTGTCCTTACAGTCAGTATGGACAGTTAGTACTCTCCTAGCAGGTTGTTCTACTTAGTTTGAGGTGTTTTTTTTGGTATCCGTGCAGTACTGTTTTTGGGCAGCTTGTGGAGGTTTCCTTGTAAGTTTTTGGAAGGAATGAAAAGCTAGATTTGAAGGAGTAATTACCTGTGTTGTGTGAAATTAATTTTTATGCTTTCGCTATTTGATTTCCAGCTATTGTGTGATTAATGCTATGGTCTGAAATTTATTTCTGCATTAATTAAATTCAAGAATTTACTTGTTTGATTGAGATCATAAGGACTTTAGTCACCTAGGACTTGAGAATTTTCACAGTTGTGCAGAGGTTAAACTGTTTTAAATCCCTGGTCATGATTCCTAGACATTGCCTTTCTCAATATAATTATAATGATCGTTTTGCACTCTTTGTGCTTTGAGTGAAAACTGATTATGTAAGCTTCTTGTCACCCGTCATATTTAGCTCAAGGGACTTTTATAATCCCTTGTGCTTTTCACTAATTTTTTTTTAACACAAACTGAACTGATATATATTAATGGGACTGTGCAGAAGCAACAACGTCAAAAAATCTTACATATTTAGCCATTTGTTTTCTGCAAATATAACTTTCATAGTAATTGCATAGCTTAACATTCTTGCTGAGCTATTTTTGAAAATTTCAAAACTGAAAACATCTTTACAAAACTGCCCAAGGCACGACCAAATTTTGAAAAACATTAAAGGCATATTTGATGCGGTATCCTGAATTTCAGAGTTCTGTGAGAGATTAAGAGGTTCTTCTTCAATATCCATTGGTGCCATTCCTCTGTCGGAGTTCCTAGGGTTCTTTTCAACAGTGCCATCATTTGGAACTGGTCTTCCAAAATTTACAGAGTCAGAGGCTGAGCGCTGGGCTGGGCCGGGGTCTTGCAGGTGAAGGAAAGTTGCCTCCATGTCATTCATTCTGCGTGCTAGTGCAGAGAGATGCGCAGACGGAGACAAGAGAATGACCCAGAACCAACGTTCAGAAATCCTGATGAGACTGGTCTTGCTGAACCAGAGGGATTCAACTCCAAGATTGCAAACAGATTTGTCATATCGTGGTTGGGAATACTGCATAAGAAGTTTGAAACTCACGAGCTCTGAGAAGACATCACACAAGCCTGCATTTATGTGATCGCTTTTCGCACATTTGAGGACACCCCAAGGTACAAGTGTGCTACAGCTGTCTAAACGTCGTGTCATGGCTGAGGGTCAGGGGATGGGGAGTGCCCCCCTCTCATTATTTAATTTGATTTCCCCTCGGAGCATTCTTGACCCTTCCTTTGCCATAAGGTCGGCTTGGGGGTTTAGATTCCGTTTTACATGATAGAGGCTTATTTCCTCAAATTCCAAAGTTAAGGTGGTGATTCTTTGGAGGATGCCACTTAAAAGATTATTTTCCATGTAATGTTTATTGACTATAGCCTTGATTATTAGCATTGAATCTCCAAAGACTGAAAGTTGAGGGATATAACGATCTCTTACTAGTTTAAGACCTGCATAAAGGGCGTATGCTTCTGCTATATTGTTTGTCATTGTCCCCAAACCCCAAGCATAATGAAGCAAATTATTTCCTCCGGGATCTAAGAGAATCCCACCCGCACCTGCTGCCCCATGCTTTTCACTGTTTATGAGGAGACTTTGGCCACTTAGTATAGGCCAGACAAGGGTCTACTGGTATAATTTCTTAAGAGTAGAGAGCAAACTTGAACAGTACATCTGTGTAGATTGTCATCCTTGGTCCTCACAAGCCAACACCACATATCTGAATGGTTGTAAGTAGCAATAGACCTCCTAACAGCAAGGACAATAGTGTAGTTTCCTCTTTGTCATTGTCTTCAGTTATTGTTATAATGAAAAACTTTATGGCTGTCAAGGTAGTTAGTTTTGGTTCAATCTAAAAAATAGAGGTTTAGTGAAATATCCAGTGATCCAATTAGATCACAATGATGTGAAAAATGAGTTGGTCTGCAACTTACAACATCCTATGATTCAATAGACTCATCAAAGTCCCCTCTAGGGTTTTTTGAGATTCATCTCTGTTCCCATGTATGGGCTGCTCCTTCCAAATGTTTTAGGGCGACATTTCATTTATCCTCCTAGTTGTAGATGTGTTGCAACTTGCTCCTTGGAAGCTAACTTGATCTGCTCAGCGAAGTGTGCACTTCCACTTCACATCTAAAATCATGTTGCAGGATCTTCATCTAGAGGTTGGAAATGGATCTGTGAGCTTTGTGTGATGGACAAGTTCGGAGGGTGTTTGTTATATTAATGTACCTTGGGTAGTCTTCTACAGGGCTGGGAATGCGTGTTGCAGATCTGGGCGCTTTAGTTACAGCAGCATTACGCACTCGGCAGATCCATACAGTATCGATTTCCCTGCAGTATGATGGTCTGTAGATGAGGGCATATCAATAGAGTAGACGAGAGGGTGCACCACTACTTTTGTAGGCTTCCAGCATTGACGGTGCATGCATGCACCAGCGATAGATAGGAAGGGATAATGTTATCCTTAGCAGTGTGCATGTGTTAGACAGTTTGCATGTTCTTTCTAAGTTAAGTAAAAGAGGGCGCATGCAGTTGCATGTGTTAGCTTCAGTTTTATTAAACAGTTTTCAAATTTTAGCTTAAGTCTAAGATTCAGTTAGGTGCATGCAGTCCAGTTAAGGGCACAGTTCTCTAGGAGGATGCATGCTTGCATGCCTTAGATCATCGCCAGTTAAGGTGCGGTTGTGCATGTGTCCAGATTCATTGTACCTATTCTTCTTCCTAGTCTACAAAGGATAAGGCAGGGGTATAGGTTAATTCATTCAGCTCAGCAGCAAGCAGTGAATTAGTTTGCTGTTGTTTTTTCCTGTAACAGATTTCAGATCAGAATTAATGTGAAAGCAGTAACAGGTTTTGACAGTCCATCCATGGAGTTTCTGTTTTTGCTTTTAACAATGGTTTAGCAAATGCGCTGTAATTTTGTTTTTCTGCTTAACAATAGTGATGTGATTTAGGACAGACCTGTGAGTTTCCGTTATAATTTTCTACAGTATGCGTTTGTAGACTACAACAGCGGTTTTGAGTGGCTTTCAGGTTTCAGCTATCTAGTAGTTTAAGAATTCTTTTAGTGCAAAGTCTGCTTACCATGGTTTGGAAAATCTAACAGTGCTATCTTTTATTCCTCAAGGGTTTACTGTAACGTCCCCAGCCAGCCTCCCAGGCTGGGCCACGTCACTACAACCTCAACTTATGTCACTAGGATATTCTTTGTAGCAGCCCAAGCTCATTACTGGACCATGCTACTTCAAAATTCCTAGTGCGCGGATACTACTTATAACACTCCCTGTTACAAGTAGACCGAAATAACTGCGCACGAGGTTAAGGTACTGCACCCAGACCCAAGTTGGGTCACGCTCTACGAGTATACTTCTTTTAATATGATTATAGCAGCGGAATAAATGTCACAAATCTTCTATGCGCTTAGCTCTTTAGAACACATATATACTGATGTGCACGCAATCACTTTGAACACATGATACTACTGCGCATGCAATCAATCCGATGCTGCACGCAGATTCTATCACTTTTGTGCGCGCGGACTGCTTCACTGCATGCTCAACGATTCATACCTTGCCTTGGTATCTTCTAACCGTACCACAAAGTTTAACTTAACAGAAATACTTAATAACCGTCATACTTCTCATGTGCAACAATATTATACAGATTAATCATACATTTAACTAACAGGAAACACTTACAACTGTCATGCCCACAAATGTCACAGCATACAGGAAAGAGAAACACACACACACACACATATGTATATGCAGTAACATTACACAAAATTAACTACAACATTCAAATGCAATTTCATATTGGAAGATAAACCCATTTAAAAATATGAACATCAGAGCACACAGTAATTAAACAAGCATGTGAAGGACACTCATCTTTTATGAAGTTACCAGTTGTGTGAAAGACTCAGACGTTCCTCCCAACCATAGACTTTGTCTCTCATAATCTTTCAACGACAGGTCACCCCTAGCTGGGGCTTAAACTCCACAGGAAAAAGGGTTCCGATTGCCAGACTATGATCTGATTATTCAGCAAAAGACTTAGTCCAAGGTGCCGACTGCTGTAACTAGCCTATAGTCTTTCATTCCTTACATGCCTGTCCCACCCCAGGAAGTGTGCCCCTTCTCTGCTCAACAGTCCTTCGACTGCCCCACTTCCTTTCTGGGGCTTCAGCAACAGGCCGGACAGGAAGTCTCAGAGCCCTGTATCCAATGGCCAACGTGCCAAGGAACAATTCTCAGCAAACTCTCACTTGGAGAGAATGCTCACGGGCCTGACAACCCGCCTCTTCAACAACAAATATCTCACCTAGAGAGAATGCTCACAGTAAGTTACAACAAAATACGTATTCCTTTGCAGAGGAAGTTTGTTTGAATGATCCCGGAAAATGAGTGATAATCCCTTGCATTACACTAAGGCCAACAATATATATTGCATAGTTATAATTGGACACTTGTCACCTTCGGAACTAGCTTTTAGCCACTTGGTGACTCATTCCCATCCTTTGGAAACTTAGGATAAATAAATATCCATAAAATAAACTTTCGGAAATATTAATAAAACATTCCCTTGACTTAAGCTCCCCCTTTTTCCTTTTCCGTGGAGTTTAGCCCCTCGTCTCTTTTTGTTTGAGTTGAGTCTGCACGCAGTGATGTGATTATATTAACAATCTTGAGGGTGATTACATTTACAATACAGGCGCACTGGCCTTTTGCATCTAGGCTCACCAGCCTTAAAACACAAGCATATATACAAAGGCTCTCTAGCCTCAAAACTACGTGCTTAATCCGGTGTGCGCAAAATTCTGGGATGTGCGCACTCTTCCTTTGGTGCGCCATACTCGCACACTTACACAGGGGAGCGCTACACTATGAAATGTGCATGTTCTTTCTTTGATGCACAATCCTCACGCAATCACCAAACTATGGGATGTGCGCACAACACTGAATCCAAGACTTGATACCAACAACTCACTAGCTTGAATAAATATATATACATTTATATTTACATTTATAGTTGGGGTTCTGCCTAGGGATATTACATTCTCCTCCCCCCTTATTTATGCACTGTCCTCAGTGCATTACATACACATGTATAATCAAAACTTTCAAAAGTCCTCAAAGAGATGCAGATACTCTGCCCACATAACATCCTCATGTTCCCAGGTTGCATCCTCAGGACCGTAATAGGTCCATTGGACCTTGACCAATCCTACTGCGCGATTCTGGAGCATCTTGACTTTCCGATCCAATATGCGCACTGGTTGAACTCGGAAATCGCCCTCTTGCTCCACCTGAATCACATTCCAATTAATGACATTATTAACATCAGGTACATACTTTTTAAGCAAGGAAACATGAAATACATTATGAATACTTAAGGATGTAGGTAGAACCAACATATATGCGATAGGACCAATGCTCTCTAGGATTTCAAATGGCCCACAATATCCTGCTGCTAGGTTAGAGCAATTCCCGAACTTCAGGGAACTTCGTGTTGCTTTTACTTTTAGAAACACATGGTCACCCACTTTAAATTCTCTAAATGTTCGACCTTTATCTATGCAACTTTTCTGTCTGTCTTGGGAAACTTTTAAATTTTGCTTTATTTTTACCATTTGCTCTTCCATTTCCCAGAGCAGATCTGGCCCAACCACTGCGTGGTCTGCTGTGTTATCCCAACTCACAGGTGTGTTGCACCTTCTACCATACAATGCTTCAAATGGACTCATCTTTAAAGATGCTTGATACCCATTGTTGTAAGCAAACTCTACCAAATGCAAGTAGTCTTCCCATTTTGATGGTTTATCCATCACATACATCCTTAGCATATCTTCTATTACCTGATTTACCCTCTCTGTTTGTCCATATGATTCTGGGTGATATGTTGTGCTAAAGTTCAGACTTGTTCCAATTCCTTTGAATAATACCTTCCAAAAATTGGAAGTGAACTTGGGATCTTTGTCAGACACAATCGTCTTAGGAACACCATGCAATTTAGCAATTTCTCTCATGTAGATATCAACAATATTAGTTGCCTTGTAAATTAACTTCACTGGAACAAAATGGGCAGCTTTAGTGAGCTTATCCATTACCACCATGATGGAATCATGTTGCTTGGTTGATCTGGGCAGCTTAGTTATAAAATCCATCGTTATAACTTCCCACTTCCACTTAGGATTGGGCAATGGTTGTAGTAAACCAACTGGGTGTCTGTGTTCAACCTTGACCTTTTGATACTCAAGGCATCTAGCAATAAAATCAACCACCTCCTTTTTTATGCCTGGCCAACAATATTGCTTCTTAACAGATGCTACTGTCTTTTGATACCCACGGTGTCCGTCATAAGACACCTTATGCAATTACTTCAATATTTTATTTTTCAACTCTGGTGAGTCAAGCACATAAACTCTGTGCCTAAACAAGAGAATTCCATCCTCCTTAAGCTCATACTCTTCAAGTTTTTGCTGCAAAATACCTTGCTGTAATTTTTCTCTTAATTCCTCATAGCGCAGATCTGACTTTGCAACCTTTATGATTCTGTCTCTCAAATCTGTCTGGTACATGCTAATGACTATAACATGCATCTCATGCACTCTCTTGCTGAGTGCATCAACCGCCTTATCCTCCTTACTCTTAATATGCTTTATATCAAAGTCATACTCACTAATGAATTCTAACCACCTGCTTTGTCTGGCATTTAAACTTGGCTGTCCAAACAAATATTTCAGACCACAATGGTTTGTTCTCAACTCAAATCTTTTACCCATGAGATAGTGCCGCCACATTTTCAAGGCATGCACTATAGCTGCCAATTCTAAATCATGGGTGGCATAGAGTCTCTCACGCTCTTTTAATTTTCTTGATTCATAACATATCACATGCCCATTCCGACTAAGGACTCCCCCAAGCCCTTCTTTACATGCATCCTTGCACACCATGAAGTCTTTATTTGGATTTGCAATCCTTAGTATCGACGCACTAGTCAACAAAATTTTCAAGTGTTGGAAACTCCTTTTACAATCCATAGTCCTTTCAAATCGCACACCCTTCTTTTGTAGGGATGTGATTGGATATGCAATCTTTGAGAAGCCTTCAATAAACCTTCTGTAGTACCCTGCCAGTCTCATGAAAGATCTCACTTCTGCGACATTTCTTGGTGTTGGTCATTCCTCAATGACTTTTATTTTCGCTGGGTCCACAACTATTCCTTCCTCTAAAATGATATGAGCCAAATAATGAATTTGCCTCTGGTAAAACGAGCACTTGCTCAGCTTTGCATAAAGCTGATGCTCCCTCAATACCTGCAACACCATCTTCAAGTGCTGCTTATGTTCTTCTTTGGATTTAGAGTAAATAAGGATGTCATCCATAAATACGATGTCAAACTTATCCAAGTATTCTATGAAAACTCCATTCATTAAACACATATAGACAACTGGTGCATTCGACAACCCAAATGGCACCACTTTGAATTTGTAATGACCATACCTTGTTCTGAAGGCAGTCTTGCTGATGTCTTCCTCTTTTATTCTCACTTGGTGATATCCAGATCTAAGGTGAATCTTAGAAAATATCCTTGTGCCCCTTCGTTGATCAAACAAGTCATCTATCCTTCGCAAAGGATACTTGTTCTTTACTGTTACTTTGTTCAACTGGATTAAGTCAATGCAAAGTCTCAACGTACCATCATTCTTTTTCACAAATAAAAATGGCGCACCCCAAGGTGACACACTAAGGAGTCTTAGATAAAGGAGCTTCTCTCGGCACAAGATTTATAGAAAAATCGATATCTCTTTTCGGTGGAAAGCCCGATATTTCTTTAAAGACATCCTCGATTTCTTTTAGTACTGCGCAGTCTTTAGCACTTGGCACTTTATCCTCGGGTGCCTCCTCCATGTGCGTTGCAAATACTTGACATCCCTTCCTGTAGCTTTTCTTCAATTGCAAGGCTGAAATTTCTCTGATAGTCACAGCTCTTGGAATGCCTTGAACTGTTCTCAAATTTCCTTCCTCATCCAGGCAAGTAAATGCCTTATTATAACAGTCTAGAACAACATGATGCTGGTCCAACCAATCCATACCAATGAGGCAATCATACGAGCCCAAAGGTATGAAATTCAAATTAGCTTTTGTGCACAATCCATTCATTTCCATTGGACATGCCTTGACCATCTCATTAATTTTCCTTTTTTCCCTTGTAGCTAACTGCACCAACCAAGGTTTTCCAAGCTTGCTTCTCGACAATTGGAATCTCTCCACCATTTTAGGATCTAGATAACTATGACTAGCTCCTGAGTCAATTAAAATAGCAATGGGTTGATCATTAATCTTACCTTCCATCTCGATCATGTGCAACTAAAAATCAGCTTTCTTGTTGTCCAGGGTTGTGTAAATTCTAGGTACACTTCTACCCATGCCTTTAACTATTGCAACTTGCTGTACACTGCGCACAGTCCTCGCTTTTTCATCTCTTTGAGGGCAATTTCTAAACATATGGTTTTTGTCGCAACCCCATCACTTCATTGGCTGCTGCCTTGGCTTGGTTTCCATTGCCTTCGTCATTCTGGGCTCCTTGGAAGTTGGTCGTCCTTGTGCAGTATTTCTGAAAAATGGTGGCTTAGTCCCCTTCTTCCTATGTTCCACCTTGCTTTTCATCTTGTCTTCCCAAGCGTTTTGGAAAGTCAATCTTCCCCTTTGTTGATCATAGAGACATTTAGCTCTCTTTATAGTTTCCTCCAATGTCTTGGGATCATCATATTGTATCTTATCTCTAATAAATAATGGCAGCCCACTCAGGTACCTTTGAATCTTCACCTGTTCATCCTTGATAAAAGGCACATATTTCAACAACTCTAAAAATCTCCTTTCTTACTCGTTTATGGTCATGCTCCCGAGCTTGAGTTCAAAGAACTCCTTCATTTTCCTATCATAGTAGTGCTTGGTTAAATATTTCTTTTCAAAATATCGCTTGAATTCCCTCCAAGTAACCTTCTTCTCATCAATGTGCTACATTTGCACATACTGATCCCACCACATTGATGCTTTCCCCTTGAGCTGATAAATGACAATATGCCCTTCTGCCCGCGAGGAGTAATTATGCAGCTAGAAGTATTTCCTCATACCAAGCAGCCATGTCTCTGCATCCTCATCCTTCTTATGCTGACCATAAAAAATAGGAGGCTTGATCTTATTCATTTTTCCCTGTAGCTCGTCCACCCCAATCCTTCTCTTATGCTTTTGGATAGGAGATGGGCTCGAACTATAACGCGCTCTCCCTACTGAATATCTTGGAGAGTGATGGATATGCCTGTAAGTACCTTTTGTTTTTCTTCCGTCATCATGAGACATGAGACCTATGTCTTCCTGATTTGCTTGACTCGGTCTCCCTTTCCATCTTTTTCTCAATTCTGTCCAAGCTTTGTAGCAACTTGATGTTGAAGCCATCTTGCTCCTCCTTGGCTTTCATAAGCCTATCATTATCAACTTTATAGCTTTGGACGTCCTTTTGCAAACTTTTTATGGTCTCTACCAAGTTCATGCTCTCTTCTAAGCCTTTCCTATGTCCATTGGATTCTGTACCTTCAATACCCATACCAACGTACAACCTTCCCATTTCTTCATCTTGACTGTAGGTTCTCTGTGCACCTGCCATGCTTTTAATCTCTGCGTTGATTCTGTCCTGAACTAATTACTGATAATTCGACAAAATGTGTTGGCAACAAGATTTGTTAGACTAATTGATTCGACGATTTGTTAGAATCCTTTTTTTCCTTTTCCTTGGATGATTTTAATGTCCAATTTCTAGTGTGCACACCCGCACATCGCTATTTTTGTGTGCATCATAGCTCTATACCGCGCACCCGTGGTTTTCCGAGCACAATAAAATCTGCACTGCGCAGCACCAATCCTTAGCGCACATGTCTATTTCATGTTGATCTCTGGCTCATACAAGTCCAATGTTGAACCGATTTCTTTGATACCAGAATGTAATGTTCCCAGCCTCCTAGGCTGGGCCACATCACTGCAACCTCAACTTCTGTCGCTAGGATATTCTTTGTAACAACTCAAGCTCATCACCGGGCTATGCTACTTTAAAATTCCTAGTGCACATATACTACTTATAACGCTCCCTGTTACAAGTAGACTGAAATAACTGCGTACAAGCTTAAGGTACTGCGCCCAGACCCAAGTTGGGTCACGCTCTACGAGTATATTTCTTTTAATACGATTATAGTAGCGCAATAAATGTCATAAATCTTTTCTGCGCTTAGCCCTTCAGAACACATATATACTGTTGTGTGCGCAATCACTCTGAACACATGATACTACTGCGTGCACAATCAATCCGATGCTGCACACAGATTCTATCACCTTTGTGCATGCGGATTGCTTCACTGCATGCTCGACGATTCATACCTTACCTTGGTATCTTCTAACCATACCACAGAGTTTAACTTAACAAGATTACTTAATAACTGTCATACTTCTCATGTGCAACAATATTATACAAATTAATCATACATTTAACTAACATTTAGCTAACATATGTCGCATCATATAGGAAAGAGAAACACACACACACACACACACACACACACACATATATATATATGTATATGCAGTAACATTACACAAAATTAACTACAACATTCAGATGCAATTTCATACTGGAAGATAAACCCATTTAAAAATATGAACATTAGAGCACACAATAATTAAACAAGCATGTGAAGGACACTTATCTTTTATGAAGTTATCAACCGCGTGCAAGACTCAGACGTTCCTCCCAACCATAGACTCAGTCGCTCATAATCTTTTAGTGACGGGTCACCCCCAAGCTGGGGCTTAAACTCCACAGGAAAAAGGGTTCCTATTGCCAAGCTATGGTCTGATTATTCAACAAAAGACTTGGTTCAAGGTGCCGACTACTACAACTAGCCTATAGTCCCTCATTCCTCACATGCCTATCCCACCCTAGGAAGTGTGCCCCTTCTCTGCTCAACAGTCCTTCGGTTGCCCTACTTCCCTTCCGAGGCTTCAATAGTAGACAGGATAGGAATTCTCAGAGCCTTGTATCTAATGCCCAACGTTCCAGGGAACCATTTTCAGCAAACTCTCACCTGGAGAGAATGCTCACAGGCCTGACAACCTGCCTCTTCAACAACAAATCTCTCACCTGGAGAGAATGCTCATGGTCCTAACAACCCGCCTCTTCAACAGTGACAAGTCTTTCCAAGCATAGGGTTAAGCAATGACAGTAAGTTACAACAAAATACGCATTCCTTCGCAGAGGAAGTTCGTTTGAATGATCCCGGAAAATGAGTGATAATCCCCTGAATTAGACTAAGGCCAACAATATATATTGCATGGTTATAATTGGACACACTTCACCTTCAGGACTAGCTTTAGCCACTTGGTGACTCGTTCCCATCCTTTGGAAACTTAGGATAAATACATATCCATAAAATAAACTTTCGGAAATATTAATAAAGTATTCCCTTGACTTAAGCTCCCCCTTTTTCCTTTTCCGTGGAGTTTAGCCCCTCGTCTATTTTTGTCTAAGTTGAATCTGCGCGCAGTGATGTGTGATTATATTAACAATCTTGAGGGTGATTACATTTACAATACATGTGCACTGGCCTTTTGCATCGAGGCTCATCAGCATTAAAACACAAACATATATACAAAGGCTCTTTGGCCTCAAAATTGCGTGCTTAATCTGGTGTGCGCAAAACTCTAGGATGTGCACACTCTTCCTTTTGTGCGCCATCCTCGTACACTTACACAGGTGAACACTACACTATGAAATGTACGTGTTTTTTTTTTGATTCACAATCCTCGCACAATCACCAAACTATGGGATGTGCGCACAACACTGAATCCAAGACTTGATACCAACAACTCACCAGCTTGTATATATATATATACATTTATATTTACATTTACAGTTGGGGTTCGACCTAGGGGCATTACATTTACATCCTCATCCTTCTCAAAGATTTTGAGGTCAATGGTTGAGTTAATAGGGCTTAGGTTCATAGACCTTTTGTCTAGGATTTGCAACTTGTGGCCAATTTCTTCTGTGAACCTCGTGAAGTTTTCATTCAACTCCACCCTAGTCACATATTGAGATATGCTCCTTAGAATTTTTTTTCAGAAACCCTAAATCTCTGGTTGCACAACAAGAGCGAAAATTCATTGATGCTCTTATACCAACTTGTAGAGTGCCTATACAGAAAATGACATGAGCGCTACACAGGGTTACTGGAAGCGGTCCCCCCCCTGCTCCGGCCTCGGAAGCTTGCTCCGAGCGAGTTCGCTCAGGAAGCTGGGTAGGAAGCCAGCTTCCGAAATCCAAAAGCACGCTTCTGGATTTCGGAAGCTCGCTTCTGGGTTCAAAAATGCGCTCCCTGCCCATGAGGAAGCGTTGAACCCGGAAGCGAGCTTCTGAAATCTAGAAGCGCGCTTCTGGATTTCGAAAGCTG
>ML790261.1:912318-935240 GCA_009831015.1 Picea engelmannii | reverse complement strand
ATATATATATATATATATATATATATATAATAGACGCTTCCGGGACGCTTCGCTTGCGAGGATTTTTTGAAAATGATGCTCCCGACGCTTCGCTTCCTAAAAACGCTCCCGCTTCGCTTCACGCTCTGGCAACATTGGCGCTACAACTACAGGGGTAACTGAAACTAACAACAAAAATATGATAACAATAAAGCTTAGATAACAAATAATAACAACAAAAACATAAAAGGTCGGGGGCACGTGCACAAACAAGGGTGGATTGTACTTGCAAAGCCATATTATACAGAGGAAGACTTCTCCAATGAAACTTGTTGATTATATTACTAAGATGATAGGATATACAAATGAGAGGGGGAACCTCTATCTATACAAAAAATTGGTAGGAACCCTATCTTAAAGCTTAAGTTACTAATAAAAGTGATAAGGTCCTTATTACATAAAAATTGCCTTCTACAAGTATTGAAACATAACACTATAAAAGGTCTTGGACTATAACATTTTTAGAAAATCATGAGCTTACATATAAAATAGCTTTTGTAAATAGAGCTAAATGGCTAACAAACTTGTAGTTAGGTACTCAATAGAGGCATATTTCTAGACTCAAAATTGTTGAGATTTGGGTATCTTGGAAAGTGGTCCCCTTGTGTTTGTGAGCCTCTAAACACAAGTGGGAAATACTTTATACTATGTACCATGTACTTTATGTCTAATTTCACTTTGACTTAGGAGATTTAAGTCAAAAATGAAATTTGTTCATTTTAGCCTAAAATGACTATTAATTAACTTTGTGGGTGAATTGAGGGACATAAAGTGAAACTATGGAAACTTGAGTAAAGTGGGTTTTGAGTTGAGATTCTTTTGGAGAGATCTCAACCATTGATTAGAGATGAGATGAGATGATCTCATCCACCCAACTTTTAGGTTTCCTTATGTTTCCTTAAGAGGGGCGCATAGGGCAAGGAGAGGCTCATTCACTTGTATGTTCACCAAGAGAGTTTGGAGAAGGGCAAGAGGATGAGAATGGAAGCATTGGGAGATGAGAGCTTGGGCGCCTCCTTTCATGGAAGGCTCATGAAGGCTTAGGGCCCAACTTATTTGTGGTTGTTGTTCTTGCTTAGAGGAGGGCACACTGGAGGAGGAGGGCGCACTTATAGCAGGGAGGTCTTGCAGTGGTTAGATTGCTTTGAGGACAGTTTCAGTGGAGAGGCAACACACTAGAGCACATTGTGGTGCAAGGGTTTCTCCATCAGAGCTTCAGGGAGCAAGTACGCTTCATTTCAGTGGATAGAGCAATATTTGAGGAGGGCGCACCATGCTTGGGCACATCTTTCACTCTTGGACTTGTGTTGCAGCTTGAGACAAGCTACTATTGTATCAGGTTCATTTGCTTCATGTACTTGTTGTATTCCACCTTCTATTCTCCACACATATATATACTTCCATTCCAAACTGGTTTTCCCCGGGGGGGTTTTATCCAGGGTCATGTTGACCAAAAATACTTGTGTTCATTTCATGCATGCTTAGAATTGTAAATCAGCATTTAAAGTTGTAAAGATCTAGGCGGTAGTATTATTTGTTTTAAGTATATTGCATGTGCTAACATTGGGAAAGTCTAACACTTGCAAGGGCACCTCAAAAGGACACTTAACCATTAAAACTGTGAGCAGAAAGTACTTGACTGTTTGCTGTCCTAAAACAGCAGCAAATGACAGTCTTGAAGATAAAACTTAGAGCCCAACAAGAAGTCAAAGACAGACCTGTTGGGCAGCCTCATAGTACCTCAGAATTTCTACAAAAATGAGGAACATAAGGTTGTGGTTGTTGACGTTTGTATGGGTGATCAAGCTCTTGAATGGTAACAATAACACATTTACAAACTGATCACTTCTAATCAACCACCACAAAATGGCATGACTAAAAAATTGCTATTCAGAAATGGTTTTACCCTCTTGGTTACTGAGAAGACGTTGGCACGATGGTTGTATCTTCAACAATCTTTTAGATGGATTGTTCAACTATTTATTTATGACTTAAAAAAGTTATCCATTTAACTTGAGGTAAAGGATTATGAAGAACCACTTTATATTAACTTTATTTTAGTGCTTTTCCTCAATTTCTGGGGGAGCTAGATTTGCTCAACTTCACAACTCTAGGTCAAGCTTTTCATGTTGCCTTGAAAGTAGAAGCCAAATTACATATAAAACCTTCCCCAAATTAACGACAACAACAAATACATAAGGTTCCTTTCTCTTCTTTTGCAAATACTACTAACAAACAATGTGACAATGAGCCAAACAAGGGCAATATCAAACACTGGGTCTATCATAAGAGGTATGGGCACTCAACCGAGGAAAGTTTTGTGTTGCAAGAGAAGAAGGGAAAAGCTCTAATTTATGCATTCCATCAAGAGATTGGTATCTGTTAGAGTTTAAGCTATTATTAGGTTTCTTTTCAATTTACTAGATAACCATAGCATAGAAAGGATCATTGAGAGAAACACAATCACAAGAGACACATCATTTATCCTGGGAAACCCTCATGGGGGAGAAAACCTAGCAAAAACTTCCTTAATATAGATAGCCAATACAATAAACCAAACACTAGAGATTATCCTCTCCCAAGTAATGCACCTCTCTCTCTTCCTTCTTCTCCAACTGCAGCTACCAAACTTGCGCTCTGGATGATCGAATGAGTGAGTGAACAAATGAGGCGCTGGCTTCCTTTATTTATACAAACTGGCAAGTGCTGAAAGGAGGTGTCTCTTCACTGGCAGGGCCGACTTCTCTTTCTGGGTGGTTAGAACCACCTTAATTTGCCTAGGGGTCGACTTCTTAATTTGCATGTCACAATTAGGGTTTGACCAATCCGCAAAAGGGGATTTGGTCATTTACAATGCTCGACATGATCAATCCACAAAAGGAGATTGATCTAATGAATAATACATCAATAATAAATAGAATACTCTTTGCAGTTACAATATTTCAACACTCCCCCTTAACAAGAAGGGTATTCTACAACATCATCAGGAGAGAGAGAGGGAAACATCATCGACGACATCTGGAACATTGACTGGCGTATCTATAAATCATCGGAAGTTTTTCTCATCATCAATATCAACAACACAACACAAAGGCTGGAGCATCATCAACATCAACACTAGGCTGAGAGTCTTCAACACGAAGCTGGCATCACAACACGAAGCTGGCTACACAATATCATCAACACGAAGTTGGTATCATAGCACGAGGCTGGCAACACATCATCACAGCACGAGGCGGGCACATCATCACAACACGAGGCTGACACATCATCAGCATGAAGCTGGTATCACAACACAAGGCTGGCACACAACACTATTCCCCCTTTCGAGGGAGGTCCTTTCGGACTATACCAAGCTTATCTCGAAAGTGCTCAAACTTTACACGAGATAGAGGCTTGGTCGACACATCAACAACCTATTCATCCTTGCTAACATATTGGAGCTTTATGGCTCCTCTTTGCACCATATCACGGATGTAATGATATCGGATCTCTATGTGTTTTGACTTGTCATGGAACATAGGGTTCTCTGTCATCTTTATGTAGCTTTGTGTCACACACCCACTATGGAAAAATAAAATTTCGCCTTTTCTCGAGGGACAAAATCCCCGAATTCCTACGGGGGCCTAGCGCAGGTTAGCTCTTCCCTTATCCTCCTCCATGTGATCGTTGGCTATGACCACAGGCCTTAACAAAAGGCGCTTTCGGCTTCCGCGTTTCGAGATTTCTGTGTGCGAGCTCTCCCTGGCTCCCTATCCTTTGAAATGCCGAAACCCGAAATGGGGTTAACGAGCCCTTTGGCTCCCTTTTTTTCTACTCCATGTGACCACCTTCGTGACCACATGCTAACACCAAATGGCGCTATCGGAACTCGGCTTTCGAGATTCCTGTTGCAAGGAACTCTTGTTCCTTCAATCCCCGAATCCCGATACAGGGCTAAGATTCTTGGCTCCTTCCCTTAGGCCTTCTCTATGTGGCCTTGTCCTGTGGCCTAGGGCTACTCCTCTGAGTGCTTCGGATTTCGCGATTCGGGGAGTCACGATGCAGTGCTTCCGCCTTTCTCTTTCAAATCCCCGAAACTCGAAAGCCCGATACCATCCGGATCTACGGTCCATATCTTCAACTTGATCAACGGCCCGGATTACATCCCGACATTCTACCTTTCGGGATTTTGGCGGGGTCTTCACTCCTATTTCCCCGATGACCAAAACCTCGGTGGCTTCTGGATCTCTGCCACACGTTCTACAAAATGGACGCCCCTGATTCTTTCGGGGAATCTCCTTTCGCGATTTTGGGGAAGTCCTCCCCTCAAATTTTCTGGTGGCTTCCGGATCCTTGCCACACGTCCTCCCCAATGGATGGTCCTCGTTGATCTAGATCTAACGGTCCAGATCTGTCACAAGGTACGACCCAACGGTCGCGATTCCCTTTTGGGGATTCCTCCAAACGCTGACTATTCACCACGTGTCCCCTTAAATGAATGGCCCTAAAGGCCTCAGGACTTAACGGGTCCTCCCCCTTGCTTATACGAGGGTTAAACTCTACAGATCAACGACTTTGAACCTTTCCACAGATTAATGGCTCTGATTCAAACCGGGATTTCGCGTTTTGCGAATCCTTAGAACTTCTCCCGTTGACTCTTCTGATGTGCGAGTTAGCGAAATGCCAATTGCCCTCCACGTGTCCTTTCCAATGGTTAGTCGAGGTAGCTCCCGATGGATCTTGGGTTCTACGGTCCTGATTCCTTCGCTTCTTGCGAAGACGAAAGGGGTCGAGGCGTTGACGCCTGCGCTTCTCTTCTAGATCCGTCGGCCTTGACAGACCTGGGATACTCCCGAAAGGATCTCGTCCGTTCGTCTAGCAAACGAAAGGATCCGCCCTTTTCGCTAATTGGACTCACTATCCTTTTTGAACTTAGGCGACGAAATTAAATTTCTCGGGGCTTCAATCTACCACTACTCTGAAACGTTCGGGAGCTAACTCCTTCTTGCACCGGGTTTCCAGGCTCAGATCACATGATCCTTCAGAGGGTTCTTGGGTAGTCATTCCTAGGTTGTTGACCCGAATGTAGCGCCTTCCTAACTCACCGAGGTATGGCTACGACGCTGGGGCAGGGAAATCTCATGGGTTTACTGTAACGGTAGCCATGCTGAGGAGCTTGCTCCAACTTTGAAACATGATGAAATTCCCTGGGGAAAGTGCCCTCGAGGGATTAAACCAAAATACCAAGAGAATTAGGCAGGTGGGACGATTCTCAGTGGAACCGACTCATGCTCCCAACTTACTCATCTTATACAGAGACGAACTATGGCATAAGTATACACATGCATTTATTATTTACAATCTAATTATCAGGAATTCATAGCATACATAAGCCATCTATAAGCATATAAACATGAGCGTGTGTCCATGATATTCAATTCAAAATACAAGGCATAAAAACAATTATTGGAACCACTGGACGTGATACGACTGCTGAGAGGGGTGCTCGTTTCCACCCAACCATAGGCTCAGTCACTCCCAATGGATTTATCACTAGCCACCCTCGAGCTTAGGCCACGATGCTTTGAGACTCCATCTCTTACTTCCAGCTCAACGGAAGTTAGGGACGAAGGTTACTCTCCTTCTCCCTATACAAGAATAGACGAGGACGAAGGTTACTCTCCTTCTCCTCCCTCAGTCTCCATTCCCGTGATCAGAACTCAATTTCCCGTTGTTTTTACTCCTCTTTCGGACCCGAGAGGTTTTCTTGCTCTCCTCTCTGTATTTCTCGTCGACTGCCTTTCCGTCCACCACACTTCTCCTTCTTGCCTCCCTCGGCAAGGTTGCATGTGGCTCGAATCCCCCCGTCTGTGGTCAGGTCCGGAAGCCATCCAATGGGTAGTTTGCTCCATCCCTCATTAACTCTTGAGGAGGCCCTTCCCACCTACCAGCCTGACAGGAATTCATTTCTGGGCAGAGGGTTGTTCTGATATAAGCAACATTAATTCCAGTATGGTACTGGTTCGGTGGAGGTTATCGCAACCATTCCGGGTTCCCTCCACCACCTTTTTATTAGCAATCGTGGCCTTTCTTTCGTAACACGTCCCCTCTCTCAGAAGTCACGCAACACGTTTCCATTATCCAACAAAATAATAGGATTTACATTCATCGACCTTTATACAAAGGTCCACCAAATTAAACATTCACAATTTGAGTTTGCCGTAGTTCCTAGCCAATAAAATTATATTTACAGACTGGGGGAAACAGGGTGTTACACTTTGGTTATCACATAGGATCATGGTTGCTTCCATCTCTAGATCGAATAGACCCGTCAACAACTTTCGAAGCCATATGGCTTCATAACTGGCAGAACATGTAGCGATGTATTTTGCTTCTGCCGTGCTGAGAGCAATGCTTGATTGCTTCCTACTCTGCCATGAGATCATGGTTGACCCTAGACTGAAACAACATCCTGAAGTGCTCTTTCTGTCAGAGACACTTCCAGCCCAATCTGAATTAGTATAACCACTCAGTCTGAAGTCATGATCTCCATCATAACTAAGACCACAATCTATTGTACCCTTAAGGTACCTCATCATATGTTTTGCAGCAACCAGGTGAACACGTCTGGGTTCTACCAGAAACCGACTCAAGGTGTTCACAACAAAACATATATTTGGCCTGGTGTTTGTCAGATATATCAACGATCCAATGATCTATCTGTACAACGTAGCATTAATCAATTCTGACGAGGTGTCAACCAAGAGCTTCAACTTTGTTTCCATGGGTGTATTCATGGACTTGCACTCCAACATATCAAATTTCTTCAGTATTTCAACTGCATACTTCCCTTGGTTAAGGAAGATCCTCTCTGGGCTTTGCCAGACCTCAAGACCTAAGAAATAGTGCATTAGGCCAAGGTTTTTCATCTCAATTTTTGCAACGAGCTTCTTCTTACATTCAATGATGAGCTTTTCTTCTCCAGTTAAGAATAAGTCATCCACATACAACAACAATATAATGGGCTCATCATTCATAACCTTGAAGTAAAGGTTAGAATCAACTTTACTCTTGGTAAAGCCCAAGCTCGTCAGAAAACTGTCAATCCTTCCATACCAAGCTCTAGGGGCTTGCTTCAATCCGTACAAAGCCTTCTTCAACTTGCACACATGAGTCTTCCTGTCTTCAACTTCAAATCCTTGAGGTTGTTCTATATACACTTCTTCTTCAATGACACCATTCAAGAAGGCAGTTTTCACGTCCATCTGGTGTGACTTCCACTTCATCTTAGCTGCAAGGGCTATGATGGTTCTGATTGAAGTGTATCTGGCTACAGGAGCAAACGTCTCTACATAATCAATGCCTTTCTTTTGAGAAAAGCCACAAGCAACAAACCTTGCTTTATATTTCTCAATACTTCCATCAACAACATGTTTTATTTTGAAAAGCCATTTGGAAGATACCACATCCTTGCTCTTCGGTCTGGGAACTATTTCCCATACATCATTCTTTTTGATGGATTGGTATTCTTCTATCATGGCATCTGCCCATTCTTTCTTCTGAATGGCTTCTTCAAAGCAGGTAGGCTCCTTCTCTAAGAGATCACACATCAAAGCCATATAATTGGAGAATGGCTTTGGTTTCTTCACTTGTCTCATGGTTCCTTCGGGGACACCATACTTCTCTCCATCTTGAATAAGTTCCCTTGCCCAGGCTGGCTTTCTCTTGTGGGAGATCAACATCTGGGGAGGTTCTTGAGATTTTATTATGTCATGGTCATCTAGAATCTCCTCATCAGGGGAAGCTATGACTTCCCTCACTAGTTCTGCAACTCTGGGACCTACAAGTTCCTCTTCATATACTTCTTTAAGCTGACATCTTCTTGATTTCTTTGAGTGGTGCATCTTCATCAAAGGTTACATCCCTGTTGATCTCGATTCTCAATATGATGGTAACCTGATATATAAACTCTGAAGGCTCTGGAGACCTCACAGTATCCAACAAATATTCCCTTCTTTCCTGAAGGGTCCAGCTTGGTTCTCTTCTCTTTTGGAATATGTATAAATACTGGGCAGCCAAATATTTTGAGATGGCTTACTTCTGGCTTCTTTCCGGAGAACATCTCTTCAGGGGCCTTGAACCCAAGTGCACCATGGGACAATCTGTTTTGTACATATACTGTTGTTTTTGTTGCTTCTGCCGATAAGTACATTGGAAGATCTTGATCATGGATCATGGTCTTCACTGCTTCCATTATAGTTCTGTTCTTTCTTTCTGCTACACCATTTTGTTGAGGGTTGTAGGGAGTGGTGAGCTCCCTCTTGATCCCGACATCTTTGCAAAAGTTTGTAAACTTTTTTGAGGTGTATTCTCCTCCATTATCTGACTTGAGTATCTTGATCTTTCTTTCAAAAATATTCTCTATCAAGGCTTTGAATTCTTTGAATTTACTGAACACTTCATCTTTTGATTTCAAAAAGTAAACCCAGGTTTTACGAGAATAGTCATCAATAAAAGATACACAGTATACATACCCACTTATGGAGGATGATGGCATTGGGCCACACACATCTGAGTGAATGAGCTCTAGGACTCCTTCTAGTTTACTGTCTCTCTTCGGAAAAGGGTTCTTGATGTTCTTTCCTTGTGCACATCCTTTGCACACACCTTCATGGTCAACCTTGAGTTTTGGTAGACTTGTGTCTGCCTTGCTTACATAAGGTAATGCCTTGTAGTTGATGTGGGCTAATCTTCTATGCCAAAGTTCACTTGGATTCTCAATGGAGTGGGTCATGGTTGCTTCTGAGTGACCCTTTAGCTTATACAAGCCACCTTCTTCTTTTCCAATAACAATTGCTTCTTCCATGGTTTTTCCTTTGGCCCACATAAGGACTTCTCCATCTATGAAGGCAACTCTGAAGCCTTTCTTTTCTAAAGTTGAGATGGAGAGGAAGCTCTTTGTCAAACCTGGTACATAGAGTACATCCTTCATCTTCATTGGGGTCCCTGAATTAAGCTTGTAATTTGATTCTCCTACTCCCTTGATAGGGTATTGATAATCATCTCCAAGTGTAACTTTCTTGAGAAAACTTATTTTCTGAAAGGCAAGAGAGAATGTCTCTTTGACCTGTCATGTGCTTGGAATCACCACTATCAATATGCCAAGTGTCCTCACCAGGTGATACTGATCCTAAGAGGGCAGATATTAAGACATAGTCTTCAATCTGTTCTTTTATCATCTTTGTGGGTGGCTCTTCATCTTCAACTGCATGGGCATGGTACCTCTTGTTTTTCTTCTTGTATTCTTCTCGTCTAGCTGGACAATGTTTAGCAATATGTCCCATCTTGTCACAATGGTAACATTGGTAGGATGATAAATCTTTTTCTCTTCTTTGTCCTTTCTGAAACTTCTAGAATCTTGTTAGTTGAGATTCTTTATGTATGAATTTGTTTTGGGGGTGAGACTCCTTATGAGTTTCTTTTTGGAAGCAAGACTTCTTTCTTCCTCCTTTAGTGTGAGTAGCTAGGGCTTGATCTTCATCTCTTGATAGCAAAGCTTCTCGGTTAGCCACTCTTGATTCTTCTTGCACACATTCTTCCCAAAGACTGTCAAATTGTAGTTTTTCTTTTCTGGCACAAATAGTTTGGATGAATGCATCCCAAGGTCTTGTGAGACCATTAAGGGCTGTCATTATAAGTTCGTCTTCATCTGTAGTATCTTCAATTGCTTCTAGTTGTTCTTTGAATTGTGATATTCTGGAGAAATAATCATAGATTGTTTCTCCTATCTGCATCCTTGTATTCTTGAGTTGAGTCCTTAGATTCATATTCCGATTTTTGTTCTTTCCTTCAAATAATCTGGTTAGGGCATCAAACATTTCTTTTGGAGTCTTCTTTGAAGACACTTGAGGAATCAAGTGATCTTTGATAGAATCTGCAATGATTCTTTTGGCCCTAACTGTGTCCTTTTGGTGTTTTGCTTTAGCTGCAGCATCAGCGGGTTCTGGTACATCTTCTTTAATGAATCTTGCTAGGTCATTCTCTTCAAGAATGAGTCCAATCCTATACTTCCAGGCACGAAAGTTTTCCACACCTTCTAGCTTGTCAACAAGCTTAGTGCTTGCAGACATCTTTTACCTGGAGCTAGGAAAATGACCAAAAAATGAAAATGCTCAGAATTGAATTTTGAACTTACCAGGAGGTGCGCTTGGCTGAGGCGAGTAGCCTGGTGTGGTTAGATTTTAGAAAATCTAAATTTTGCCCCTGACCAAYGGATTTCTGGACTGGTGCTTTTGGTTTTCTGGTACTTTTGGTTTTCTGGTACCCCTGGTTTCCTGGTACTTCTGGTTTTCTGGTACTTCTGGTACTGGTGAAAACTAGGGTTTCACTTTCCGGGAGTTCTATCCATTGAAAAGGTGTGTTGAAGGTGCCAAAGAGTTCCTTTGGCTAGGGCGCACTTTTCTAGATGACTTTTGGGCCAAAATTCCTCTTTAATAAAAAACCCTAATTTACTTGTACAACAACAGTGACGTTTTTCTTTTTCCCGTGAAAGATGCTCTCTTCAATTTATCTCTGATACCATGTTAGAGTTTAAGCTATTATTAGGTTTCTTTTCAATTTACTAGATAACCATAACATAGAAATGATCACTAAGAGAAACACAATCACAAGAGACACATCATTTATCCTGAGGAACCCTCATGGGGGAGAAAAGCCAACAAAAACTTTCTTAATATAGATAGCCAATACAATGCCAAGACAATAAACCAATCACTAGAGAATATCCTCTCCCAAGTAATGCGCTTCTCTCTTCCTTCTTCTCCAACTGCAGCTACCAAACTTGCGCTCTGGATGATCGAATGAGTGAGTGAACAAATGATACGTTGGCTTCCTTTATTTATACAAACTGGCAAGTGTTGAAAGGAGGTGTCTCTTCACTGGCAGGGCCGACTTCTCTTTCTGGGTGGTTAGAACCACTTTAATTTTCCTAGGGGCCGACTTCTTAATTTGCATGTTACAGTTAGGGTTTGACCAATCCGCAAAAGGGGATTTGGTCATTTACAATGCCTGACATGATCAATCCACAAAAGGGGATTGATCTAATGAATAATACATCAATAATAAATAGAATACTCTTTGCAGTTACAATATTTCAACAATATCGATCAAGAAGTCATGATTTGAATCCTAGCTCTTCAAATCCTCATGGTTAAGGATTATTCTACAAGCAATATAGACGCTCTTTTTACTCGTTGTTAGATTAACATCAAGTTGGTTCATTTGATCATGGATAATGGTAGCTGTAAGGACTTGGTTTCTCAACATCTAGTTGACACACTACAACTTCCTACCACAACTCATCCATCTCCTTTTCATCTTGGATGGTTTATAAAAGAAAAGGAACCTACTCTTATTACTTGTAAATTTTTAGTCTCTTGTGCAATATAGCCTTTTATTAACACTGTTGATTGTGGTCACTCTTATCCATTGTTGCAACATCACTCTTGGTACTCCTTACATGTATTGATTACAAGGCAATAATGTTTTCTTCCATAAGATCTATCACTTGAGAAAAGATGGTAAAATCTACAAATTTGTCTCTTCTACCCTTAATTCCTTGCCATGTAGAACGATAGTTGTCAAGCATGTCAATCTCCATAAATTTAGGGCTCTTTTTTATGCTTGGCTGCTTACTCCAAACCTACAACAACCTACTTTATAGGTTTCCAACTTCACTAGGGAGGTGTACTTTCTAGCACCAAGCCATGTCTATGAACCTCATTTATCCTATTTTGTTTTGGATAAGGATTCGCTCCATTACCTGCCCGCACCAAGAACACCTACAAAGTGGATGCAATTACACCCTTTAGCATTCAACACTATTTTTGTGGTTCCTCTAGTTCAAGGTGTTACAAGAAAATCTGTCACTCCCATATAATGTAAAGTCCCAAGCATAAAGGGGGGGCTAGTATTGTGCAACCTTGGAAGGCTACCCACTATCACCTAAGTAGCTCTTCCTCTCTCTTTTGGTTGGCTCTTCTCCAACTCAAGGGGGGTTTCCCTAGGGATAGAATTATCAAGGCTATGGAGTGGAGGCTCAAGGTGAAAATGAAGAGTAATCCTTGATAAAACAAAGTGGTTGTAATATGTGGAAATGAAGTGGAAATGGGAAAGGGGGTATGGGAAAGAAAGGAAAGGAAATCTAGAGGAGAAACATGGGAATGAAATGATGAGGGACTAGTGCCTATCAATATAAGGGCTAATGGAATCATGAGACATTGCAAAATGAATGGACTGATTTATCACCATCAACTATTTTGAGGTAGGCTATGAGATAGAAAGATTAATTTGACAACTTCCACCCACTTAGATGAAAGATCTAGTTTGAAACCTTCATCAATTAGTTTGTACCTAAGGAAAAGTAAACTTGTTGATAAATTAAACCTTGAGGTGCTTGCTGGAAATTATGATGTGGAAACTAATCTTGGAGGGCTCACTTTGTCACACTTCAAATTAACATAAAGGTGTTGTTTTATTAACTGAATTATTAACCGATCAACAACTAGATATGATAGAAGAAAGGAAACAAAGCAGAAACAAGACATCAAATAAAACAAGAGGGATAGCCTTCTCACATCGCGTATTTCTAGATGAGTAGTGTTTTCATAACTAGGTCTTTATGTTAGAATGAAAGCAATAAGTTTCTACACCGGATTTACAGCAAATGAATATCATAGAAAATAGCCATACTCCAAAACAACAGTACCTCATTTCTTTATTAGTCTTCAAATTTGATACATAAGGGAGCCCAACACCATCATCTCCAAGCTCCAATCTTCAATCGCTACTTTCACTCCAGAATCCTCCTACTACCAATTACAAATGAAATGGAGAGAAACTGCTCTTTACAGAGTGAGTTAAGTCTCTCATACAATAAAATATACTATCTTTCTAACTAACTCCATGACAAGTCAACAAATAGTAAAATATTGGAGTAGTTAGATCCATGGTTAATGATATCAAGACACGTGGATGCTAGCCTCCTCAAGAGAGGTCACCCTCATTCAAAAATAGGCAATGATACCAAGTCAAATACTAAATGGGTCCACATAGGATTCACCCTTTAGGAGTGGATGCATGCAAAATATATTAAAATTCTCTTCAATGTAGGAGGATGTGCTCAAGGGTCCTCTTGAAGGGCTCACAAAGTGTGTCCTCCAAGGTGCATGAGAGATATAACAATAAAATATTCCTCCTCAGAGAATGCTCCATAACCAACCTCCAAAAATAGAAAGTGGTCCATGTTATCACAGTGTTTGTACTTGTGCAACTATGGAAGAATCTACCACTGTCACCTAAGTAGAGACTTCCCTCGTTTTAGTGATGGAGAGAGGTCCACCACAAGGGAGGCTTCCCTCGTGACTTCAAGGGATCAAATAGCAAGATTAGCCAAGCCTACAGCCCCCTATATTGGTCACCTGTTAGTTAGGTCTAGGTCTAGGAAGGGAAATGAGAGGTTGCAAGGTAATTGTTGTACCTGTATGAGACAATAAACAATTTGCAGTATAAATAGGCAGTTACCAAGCTATATTATTCAATGATAACCTCTTAGACACTAGGCAACTAGTAAATGCTATGGCTGTTGCAAATTACAGCAACAAGCTAATTGTATAACAACAATTAATATATTGTAACAACAATAAATAAAAGTACTTAGAAATATAGCAATTCACTATGAAAAGTAAGCATTCAACAAGTATAACACTATCCAATTGCTAGAAGTATTTTCTAAGTAGTTTAAGCCACTTGTAAATGGGTGTATGCAGCAAATTAAAGCAGTTTTCAGTGGCTGTAGCAAACTTTTTTAACAACAGCAATAAATAGTGATAGTTTGCTAGAGTTAGGGTTAGGAAAGTTAGTAAAGTGTTTGAGAGACAGAGAATATTGGTTTTAATAGCTATTTTAACCAAAATAACACCTCTAGACTAGTGCCGTTGTTCTCTAGGGCTTATGGAGTCTGTTATCGCACAATCTGTACTTGCCTAAAGCCTAAAGGCAAGTAGGCCGAGATTGGCGTAACACGAGGGTAATCCTGTCACTGTCACCCCAATAGGATACCCTTTTCTATTTAGGAGGAAAAACCTTCTCCAAGGGAGACGTCCCTAGATCTAGTGGGTTGATGAAGGGAAAGAAATGATAAGTAAACTACCCCTCTAGGTCACTCAAGTCAAGTTTAAGTTTTGAAGGATGAAGCAAAAGAAATATAAAGTGTATTTGCCCCTTACCAATACAACAACAAGTGTTAAAGACAATAACAAATGATAATGATGCTTCAACAAGATAGTAAACTTGTGAATATATGCTGGCTATCTATGTATGCAGCAAATGACAAGTAGATGATAGCGATAAGTAAATGATAACAGCTGCAAATTTGTATCAACAAGAATGCACTTGCGCGGACAATGTAAACAGGCATTTAAAGCATCGATGATAATACTTTGTCTTTATGTGAGTTCTCTAAATGTATCAACCAACAATTGGATTTAAACAGGCTGTCTAAGTTAAATGTAACAGCAGTAAAATAGAAGTAATGACAGCAGTAAACAAGCTTAAGAAATGTACTCTGCTAAGGCAATTGAACAAACACTCGAGCATATATTGATAGTAACTTGCCTTGTACAAATTCCGGGCTGTTCTAAAGTGGTTGGTAGGCTGATATAGACTGCAAACAATGGCTGTAACAGTGAATTATCAGCGGTAATTAAGTGGCTGTTGGTATCTCTAAGCTAGGTTCGTTAACTAGTTAATGTTAGTAGGGTAATCAAGTAGGAAACAGTTTGGAGTTTGAGTTTGAAGATACTTGTCAAAGAGTGAGGTTTGACTAGTGCCTTTCTAAGGGTATTGGAGTCAAGTAGGCAGCTTCCTTCAAGGCTGCTAACAAGTGATTTTACACATAATCCAAGAGGGAGAAAGACCTAGGATGAGTAGCAACTTACGTCCTCCTAGGTTTGACCTTAAGAAGTGAGGAAGCTAGGGTGTAGGCACTTCTAGGCCCTAGCACCTCCTTGGATTTTTATGGATGAAAAGTACTTTGCACAATAATTAAGTATAAGCCTCTAGAGAGCTAGCACTTTAGGGCCCTAGGGTTTCACTAGTTACTAGATCAATTCAATAAAGCTAGGCAAATGAAAAGCAAGAAAGTTAGCACTTTAAGTTTCTTACTTCAAGCATTAATTAAGACATGCAATTTCATAATCTTGTATGAGCAAGCAAACCATTACCATAATCATTTACAATGACAAAGTAAAAGTTTACTTACTGGCACCAAGAATAATCATGTAAAACCATGCAAGATTGCCACAAAACTTCGTAAAATTTGTCCACGTGCCAAAAACAAGCCTTAAAAGAGTAATGCCCTCCTTATTTCAGCCAATAACCCTTAGTAGGGCGAAAATTTCAGACCTCCACTCTCCCAAGTGAGAGTTATGATGAAAATGAATGTCACTTTATGTTTATTAATACCAAAATTTGACTTTTAATTATTTTAGGTCAAAATATCAGGGCAGCCCTGACCAATTTACTACAAAATTACATTTTTACCAAAATAAATTCAATTTGCATCTAAATAGGCCTCCAAAGGTGACGTCATGCCCTCCTAGGGTGACGTTGGGCCTCAAGTGTGGGATGTTGGGCAAAGGAGATGAAACGCTGGGCCTCCAAAGGCCTTAAATTTGCCCACATGTGCCAATAGCCTCATGAATGCCTCCAAGGTGACAACCCCAACTGACAAGTGACGTCTAGGGCTACAGAGGTGACGTCCAAGGCCTCCCAAGGCCAATGTTCAGGTGGGAGGAGCATGAGACCTTAGGTCTAGGTCTAGGTCTTCTATAGTGCCTCCAAAGGCAACGTCCTTCCTTCATCTGGTGCAAGCTTTCAATCTCTTTTTACCCTTGGCTGGGGTTTCAACATTCATATGTGGGCTTTGAGCCCCCATGAAGGTCTGAGCTAATCATTCCCTCATGTGTACCTGGCCACCGGGCAAGGTCCTGCAATACCAACAAGTATGCCCTCCAAGGGTTCATAAGTCACAAGGATCATAGCATGTAAATCACATCCAATAATTAAATTACCCAAACATGTGCATCAAACCGCCCTTAACCCCAAACAAAGACGTTATGCAATTTGACGAGTTAGTTTTGGAGAGGGTCTCAAGGTGTCCTATTGGGCTAACCTCTTTTAAGTTTGGGGTGTTTCCCAGGTGGAATCTAGTCCAAGTCATGTAAGTGTATGAGGTGGCATGGGGTAAATATTTAGGCATGGGGTGCATGTGATAACAGCGAAATGTAGAGTCTTACCTGTGGGTGCCTTTGTGGAGTGTGAGCTGCACCTTGTCATGGATGCAATTATTTCCTAGCCCATTCATTGCCTTTTATTCTTAGCTTTATTTCTTTTGATCTTTTTCTCTTGTGCTTCAAGGGAATAGTTGAGGGCCACTGTCCTGGCTTGATGACCAAAGGTGACAACGTTATCCACAAACATTTCATAGAAATGAGAAGGCTGGCTCGTAATGAGACCCCCTTTCTGTTGGCTATGCCACCAAGAGCCACTACCCTGGTTTGGTGACCAGATGGGTGGTAATGTCATACCGCTACATGCCCATGGTCATAATAGGCTGGCTCGTGATGAGACCTCCTATCCATCAACTAGTACCTTGAGTGTTTATGTTATCTTGTGGGTCCCCTTTTCTTACTAAGAAGCTTTTCACTGCTTTCTCGGGGATCCCTGGGCGAAGCATCTCGAAGGTTTTAAAATTGGATTTGAATTTTTAACTCTTGCCAGCTACTTTTACCCTCTGGGTCTTTAGCCCCTTCTTCCCACGAGATAAGGTACAACCCTTCATAGTGTAGCCAATCCCAATGCCCAAAAAGGAAAGGGGAGATGGAAGGAATAAAGATGGAAAGTGGTAAGTATGGAGGGAACAGACGATGACTCTTCAAAGATCCACCTAGTAGCAGCCCATCCTAAAGGGAAATCAACTTACTAGGGAACTGTGTCACCCTTCCAAGTTTGAACAAGGAAAAGAGCATAATTTCCAAGCAAACGTCATGAAATGAAGAATGATTCAAATAACACATGTTCAAGTGCTTCAAAAATCAGAGTGATACATACCATGATACCCAGACTCGTTACCTCATGGAGCAAGACTCACTGCTACTTCAGGACCAGGCTGGCGTGATGGATACTACTGCTGGTGATATGTGGACTGCACTGAAGAAAAGAGGGGTTCTCTGGGGTCATGCTTAAGCCGTCTGGCTTTCGGTACTCCATGTCTAGGACTTGTGGGCCTCGAGACGTGATCTCCTTAGTTATCCCTAGGCTAGGGGATAACATCTGGCTCCAACTTGGGGACATGTGCTCACCGTAGAGTGCATGAGAACCTCAACATCTATGGTATGACCTGTGCTTGCTAAATCTCAACAAAAGATATTAGTAATCCCTACGGTGATGATATCACCCCTCGTCCATATGATAAAATAAACAAATAAAAGCATCTCTAGTCTAACATATGATTATGAGCATATGTATATACATAATGAAAGAAGAAAATATGAAAAATGCAACTACAACTATGCTAACATGATATGCAATGGTATATACAATGGATGCAAATGCCTACCTACCTCTACTTACATGTTGTTTGAACTTTGAATTCTAGGTGTAGTCAAATAACCAGTGAAACCATCCTAGCAATACCTCATAATACCTGCCTCTGTGCTTCATCATAAACCAAAACAATGACAAGTCAAGCACAAAATAAACATGAGTTAGAGCATGCATTATATCATAGGAAGTCGTAAAGTCTAGTTCATGGAGGTAGGAGGGAGGGACAAAATCATGCCAAGTCACCCTTCCAGAAAAGTGATCAATCCATCTCAGAAAAGGATCGTGAGAGGTCAAGGACTCAAAAGGCTAGCTCAAAGAGTTTGAGGGTTGACTACCTTGGACGTCATCACTCCTTGGGGTCTAAGAAGGGATTAACAAGAACTTAGAGGGCAACTGACAACTTCTCAGGGGAAAGATGAAAGATTGAGATAATAAACTTCTTAAGGCATTTAACCTCCCCTTGAATTCTAACGGAAAGTTTTGCCCTAAAGAAAACTTGAAACAAGAGACATGTTCCCCAACTGCATCCTTAGTGACATAACGAGGTAAAGCAATCGGAGGGAGCTGGACAACCTTGTCACAAGTATCATGCTTCATGCAAAATTTGAGCACAACGACGGTTGATAATCTTCTTCATAGAATAAATCTAAGTGCTCAAATATATACTCATCAAAATCCTCAAGGTATGACCGAAAATCATCAGGATAACATTGCATTGGGTCATCCTTGGGTGCTTGGAAAACTTCTGTAATTATGTCATCATCTTGTTGCCAAATGTCAAAATTATTAGGAACATCATATGGTTGTTGTAAAGGCAACATTCAAAGATATCCTTCCATATCATAAATGGGATCCTCATGAGAACCAATCACATCCCACTTACGTCTTCCAACATGTATGAACCCATCAATATTATCAATCATGTCACTACCTTTATCATAACATGAAGGATTTAATGCATCCAAGGGTTCCTCTAATACTTCTTCTCTTTCCAAACCATAAAATAAAGCATCATCAAAATATTGGAAAGGGAAGTAACTTATCGTGTTCACTTCTTGCTGTGCAGGAGCGTCAAAGGCTTGGATGACTTCATCAAATGGAAGAGCATCCAGTACATCATCCCCAAGACTCATCTCTTTAATCATCTTTTCTCCTTCATCAGAAAATGAAAGACCTAGCTCTTCCAAGGTTTCCTTTACTTCTTCACCTTTTGAATCATAGAACAAAGTGTCATCAAAAACCTGGAAAGGAAAATGATGCACCTCATTCTCTTCGTCTTGTGTGGGAGAGATAGGATCTTGGAGAGCTCTATTGGATGGAGGAGCGAATACTAGTGCTTCATCCTCATAACTCACTTCTTTAGTCAAGTCTTTAATGCATTCTATTGAATCATGGGAAAAATATTGCTCCTCTTCAAGGGGTTGACAACCTTCTTAATAAATCTCTCCTTCTACATCAGAGGGTTCTTGGTATTGAGTATGGTACACATCCCTAAGATCTTCCACAACCTTAGTGGTGAATCCCACGTCCTCTAGGGCTATTGGGAGATTTTGAAGGGCATCTTCATATGTCTGGCATTGTGGTTTCACAAACTCAATAAACCTATTGATGAGGTCTACGAAAGATGATATACCCTTATCTTCGCAACAACCCTTGATCCAATCTTGCAAAAAGGACATGGAAAGCATGAACAATTTTACCAGAACATCCTCCCCTTCAAATTCTATCTCACTTATATACTTTAAGAATTCTACAATGTGAGTAATTGGGAGGCCTCCGAATTTTGGAGAGTTGTTTAACCATTTTATATCAAAATAATGCGGGTATCCTTGAAAACTTTTGAAATCAATAGTCAGATACACTTGTTCCCAGGGCCCCATGATCCCATATCTTGGAAATATCACAAAGTTGAGAGTAAAGTGGCACCTTGGAAAAGGTCAGTGGAGTCGTCAAATATCCTCTTAAGAAATATCAAAGGGAGTGAGGGAATCACCCTCAGTGGAGTCGCCAGGTAAGCTTTGTAAGATGAAGGCTTTGAGGGAAAGGCTTACCGAAAAAGTGTCGTTGAGGAATATTGACTCAGTGTTCCCCGACAACGACGCCAAAAATGTTATTGCACAATTTGTACTTTTCCAAAGCCTAAAGGTAAGTAGGCCGAGATTGGCATAACACGAGGGTAATCCTGTCATTGTTACCCCAATAGGATACCCTTTTCTATTTAGGAGTAAAAACCTTCTCCAAGGGAGATGTCCCTAGACCTAGTGGGTTGATGAAGGGAAAGAAATGATAAGTAAACTATCCCTCTCTCTAGGTCACTCAAGTCAAGTTTAAGTCTCGAAGGATGAAGCAAAAGAAATATAAAGTGTATCTGCCCCTTACCAATACAACAACAAGTGTTAAAGGCAATAACAAATGATAATGATGCTTCCACAAAGTAAAGTAAAATGTCATTGATCCATAATTTAAGTGGGGTTGACCCCTCAAACAACCTCTACAAATGATAAAACATGTAAAAATGCTCTCATGAGGCCACATGTGTGGTGACGTCAAGCCTTCCAAAGGCAAAGGAGGGCTTCCCAAGGCTACGTGGCATCATCTCAAAGTGTAATCATGGAAATGGCATGTCTCCTTGTCCATGGTCATGCCAAATCATCAATGGTACCCCAAGTGATCATCAAATCCCATCATCAATCAAACCCTAGAAGGTGATGTCATCATCCAATGGAGGCCAACGTCAAAGGTTTGGAGCACTACATCATTATTTTGCAAGTCCCCTTTACATGTTTCAAGCTTTATTCTTTCATTTTTTTACTAGGTTAGAGTACTGTTATAGATGTGCATTCAATGGATTAGGACAAGGGGCGATTACCAGTAGAGGGGGTAGAGCTTAAGCTGGCCTGTGGCTTTTATAGGTGGCCTTTATCATTTTTTACATAGCATACATATAGCAGCTGCATCAACCTCTAGGCCTTCAGCCCCTTCTTCTCACGAGAGGATGAACCATGACCCATTATTGAAATTTAGTACACTTTTGACAGGCTCCAGGATGGAAAGTGTTTAAGTATGGTGGGGAACAAAATGTTACCCTCGTGAGGGCCCCACAGTAGTGCCCCTTTTCCCCGGGCGGTCACAACACGAGACTAGGGCACATAAGCTGACCACCAAGGCGAAACAAGGAAACAAACATAACTTCTTGAGCCAGTGATCCATTATCCAACTTCAACCAATGATCCTCATTCACATGCCTAGTAAATTAAGCACAACACTTCGCATGAAAGGACTAACATTCCTCATGGTGACGTTGGCATACCATCTCCCATACAATGAATTGTATGGATGTGATGAGCTTGGTTGATCTGTAGTTGTAAGAGGCAATCTGAGGGGGGGGGGGGGNTGTTGGGCTGCTATTTGTGGACATGCTGATCATCATCATGGTCGAGATCATTGTCTCCATTATGGTCCATGAGACATGATCTCCTCTAGTTACCCCTAACCATGGTGGGGTAATAGTCCATAAGATGCATGCAACCAATCCACATGTGCAAATCCCAGGGCAACCAACTCTATGGATGAATGTGCAAGATGAAGTAGTCAAACTCCAAACAGTAAGTGTGCAACCTCCAACAAAAAAAATCCAGGGAGATAAAGGTGAATTAGGGTTTTGACCATGCCAAAAATCCATGAAACAACTAAATATATACCTCTAAGAAGACCAAGAAGCATCTCTACATGTTCGCCCCCCTAACGATATGCCCAAGTATAGTAAGATGACCAAGTAAATGCATGTAATGTGTCATCTTCCCTCATCAAGTGTGAAAAGGAAGCCAATGAAGTAGGGTGCCCAAGCTATTAACCTTAATCTGGATAAATTAGATTAATTTAACCATCGAACAATTAAATCCTCAACATGTGTGCACAAAGGTTAATGCTCAAATATAACCATAACTCCCCTCCAATTAGTCACCAATAGATTAAATCACCATGAACATGTGTGCCAGGGAGGGGTGCATTCTAATAAAGTGTTGTACCATCATCCATGTAAATAAAACATGTCCTCCCTAGCAAAAACCCACCATGATAACAACAAAACGTAAATCCCAACCTAAGGTGCACCACCACCAAGGGATTATTACATCAAAATTAATCATTCAACCTTAGGAAAAGGTTAGATCATCATCAAATCATATGTAGTACCTCCCTTACTAACTCAAACTTAGGAAATAACATATCAATGAGGGTACTAACATCGTGAAACACATTCCCCCTCTGGGTGATGTCTAGCAAATGTTACATCATAAAGTTAAATCACCTAGGAAAATCCCACCAAGGTAACTTGAATCATCCCACCATAGCAATGTCATAAGAGAAGGAGACATAAAGAAATGATAACCCCATCCAATCATCAAGTGTGTTCCCCATCACACATCCAACGCTTGAGGACCATGTAGAACACCCCATCCTAGTGACACTAACATCATATATCCAACGCATGAGGGCCATGTAGAACACCCCATCCTAGTGACACTAACATCATACATCAACACACCAAGTCACTAGGAAACATTAACAACATCATGAAACATCTACCTCCTAACATCATCATCCAACCCCTTGGGGGGCTAGAACCATCATCCATATCCAAGATAAGCATATATACCAAATTGCCATATTGAGATAGTATGCTCCACATTCATCAAAAGTGCAACCAAGGGGTGGTCAACAAGGCAAGAACATGTGAGAAGACCACCAAGCAACAAGCACAATCATCTAGCCAAGGAGAAGTGAAACTCCCCCTAACGAAAGATCTCCATCAAATAATCTAAGGCCATGAAGAAAAGGGGCTCCATGAAGATGAATTCCCCCCAAGTCGGTCCAAAAGCTCCAAGGAACCAGTGACAAATTTTCACAAATGTGATGAAAATCACAATGTGGACCTCATACAATATGAGGTGTAACACAAGGTTCACCTCAAACTAAGTGCATGTGTTAGATTTTAGGGTAATAAAGCAGAACAGTATCAAATTAAAATTTTCAATGATCAGCAACTGTTAGATCTAAGAATCCAAGACTTAAAATACTGGCATTTTAAATCTTAAAAGACAGCTTTAGACTTATTATGAAATAGATCTGAAGAACAAAGGTGAAATAACCAATAGCTCAGAAACAACAAGATGAGCATACATAAGAATCCATAAAGCTGCATGAAGCATAACTAGATCTGAACTTAAGCAGTTAGA
>ML790261.1:850686-905726 GCA_009831015.1 Picea engelmannii | reverse complement strand
TATTTATGGTGTTTCTCTTGAAGGAAGGTGTTACAACTAGGGTTTGCATGGTTATTTATTCATGAATTGTAAGTGTTTTTTCTGCAAAACTTCTTATTGAATGGTTGTAGTTTAAATTTCTTGCATATTGCTTATAAATATTGCTGAATCAAAACCCTAGGGGACAAACACACAAGTAGGTGGTTGTCTCATGTCCCCTGATAGAGAAACCTTTAGCCATTGAAAGAGAAGAAGAGAGCCTAGCCATAGCTACACTCCTTGCTTCTCTTTCCCCTGTGCTAGCCATACCTTTAGAAATCCAAGAGAGGGAGACGTCCTAGGCCTAGGTTATCTACACCCAGGGCCGTTTTTCCCTTAGGGTTTGAAGAAAGAGCCTTGCCGCAGCAACACTCTCAATCTTCAAGCTCTCTCGTCTTGTTTTTTGTGCTTCATCTGAGCTGGCCATTTGCCAGGAAGGAGGGAGCATGAGGCCTTGCTTTTGCAACACTGGAGTGAGCGTCTCTCCCCTAGGGTTCTGTCTTTGAGGCCCTGCTTTAGCAGCACCTTGAAACTTTTCCCTCGAGTCCTTTTAAAATCTTGCCTCCTTAAATCTGTGCGTCCTTCACTTTTTGACTCCATTTAACCCTAAGGCACTGATCTCCAGCCTCAACGTTGAAGTAAGACCTTGATCCAAACACTCTCAAACTCTTTTGAATTGAAACCCTAACTACACTAACCCTAACCTACTAACCCTAAGTTGTTGACGTCACCCTTGGTTATTTCATCTTGATGTAGCAACGTTCCACTTTAGAAGCAATTGAATGGTAGTAGAGAGCATTTATTGGATTGAGTATTGATTTGTTACATTGAATGCTATATCATTCTTGTATTTATTGACAAGTGACATATTTATTATTGCCGTCTTTGCAAACTTTGACTTCGTCAATATTTACTTTTTAAATTGCTTATATTGGATATCAGATAGTCATTGATTTATTAAGTACTAACCAAGATTGCACATATTAGTTTCCTTGTTGTTTTGTCTCAAGCATGTGCTTTTCTTTTCTTTGGTTATACTCTATTATTGGCTGTTTAGCCGGGACCATCTGATTGACGGTAATCTGTGAGGTGGAAATTTGTCTTTGTACTATTAGCCTTTGCCCTTTCAAAACCCCAGGTTATCGGGGATGTCTCCCCTGGGCCTAGCCTCCCTAAATAGAAAGAACCTCCCCATGGTAGTGACATTGGGTGGGGAAGGTTCCTGTTTCACCAGTTTGACCTACTACTCCTTAGCCTTTCTTGTGTCTACAAACTGTGCGATAACATGACCTATTTTGGACTTTCAAGGACTTCAATGTAAATTTCGATTTCAATTTTCTACTTTCAGGTGTGAGTACACATCAATTAATCAGTTTATCTATTATTTTGTGTTGATTACTAGACCTCAGCAATGCTGTACATCCTACATTTCAGGGTGACGTACAAGTATATGATAATGTGGCGGCACACTTGGCCAAGGTACCAAAATATGTTGCGACTGCAGAAGAATATTACCAGGCAGTCTGCCCACAGCTTCTTCCATTTCTACCTTACCAAAATTTTGGAAAAGGACAGCCAGGAGATGGTGAAACTGCTCAGCAGATTTTCAGAAACATTCATCATACTTCTTTATTGCTGGCAGGCACCATGATTGTTCGAGAGCCGGAGCTTTCAGAGACTTATCTTCTCAAACCTATCTTGGTACCTCTGATAAGGTGGTCTAAGTCACAGTCTCAGAGTTCAGGGTCTGAAAATCTGGGGAATAAAGGTAAAGGACAAGAACTGACGGAAAATTTGATTGTAGGGAATTTGATGCGAGTGCATGCCTTATTAACAGCAGGTCATAGAGGTACAAATAAAGTGAGAAACTTGGTACTGGAGAAAACCCGACCTGTTATCCCAATTTTGATGATGTTACACTACTTGCTTGAAACATCTCCAATGTCTAAGCCTTTCTGGGCTAAAGTAATGCCTGCAAAGATAGGGTTGGGCCCTGACAAAGTAAAACAATCTGAGAAGAAGGGATATAACAAAAATGAAGAAATGGCAAAAGGAAAAGTTGAACAAAAAAATGCAAATGAGAAGAGTGATAAGAGCACAGGATTAACAAAAGGGTTCCTTCAACAATCTGTTTCAGAAAAAATGGATGAAGATGAAGATCTTAGCGCTCTTGGTAGATTAAAAGCTGCAGTTACTGATTTGATGATTGCACACATTTCTGAGTTGCCTGAAGATTTGAGTTGTCTTATGTTAGGCTTCTTATCTGATTTGGACACTAGAAAATTTATGTGGCCTTCTACACAGGGAGAGATTTGGAATACTTTGAAGCCTAGCAGTCCACGTTCGCACACCCCAGCCGAGTAAATTACTTTTTGGTCTTCTTTTGTGGCATCTCTTGGGATTTTGTGAGTCTTGTTGTGCTAATTAGACATTAAATAATTTTTTGAATTGCTTCTTAAATTTCATGTATGATTGGCAGGTATCTATCAAGATTGTTACTGACCTGTGGAAGTTGGTCCTTGGTAGTGAGGCTTATGGGTGACATCTTGCGGAATCTTTTCAATCTCCACCAGTCTTTAAGTATCAATGCAATGCCACCTTTGTATGAAGAGAAACGTGTAGAAATTTCTTCATTGGACAATGTACTGCAGGCTATGCAATCTTTTGAAATTCTGAATGAGGTCGTTGGCTCAAAAGCTTTGGAACATGATTTATCAGCTGCTTCAACACTAATACAGGTAATTATGCACCTTCTTCTGAGTTGGTAAACATTTAAGGAATAATGTATATACATATATGCATATCTGAATTTTGCATGTGAATTCCATTGTCATTCTAGATAACATGCCAAAATATTGAGGCATATTTGCTTCGATTTTGCACTCATGTATTTTTTAAAGGATCCTTCTTAATGGTCAAAACTTGTTTCATTTGTACCTATAGATGCTTACCTCATAAAATGCATATTACTTTTCCCTATGATGTGCAACTTTCCATAATGGAAGAAATTTAACTTGTTTTTATTTCAATACAAATTTAAAAAACACGTTCATGTATCCACACCCAGCGATTAGTTGCTTTAGTTGGAATGCTAGTTACCAAATATTAATTTATCTAAAATAAATATTATGAATAGCATTTAGAAATAGAATTACAAAATTCCACAAAAATATAATTTTATTGACTTATTACCTTAAGTAAACTTTGGTAGGATATCCTAGAGGGACAAAAGTAATACAAATAATTATCTTTTTTGTAAATATTTCTAGGTCTCAACAAATAAAATATGATTAATTCCTAAGGTTGTTTGCCCACAACCTAGAAGTTAAGGTGGTTGGTTTTAGGGGAGGGAGAAAAGCAACTATGAAATTACATATTTCATATTCATACTACTTCTTTCAACCATGAAGAGGGTAAAGGTGGGGTTGGAATTTTGTTGTCCCATACCCTAGAATGCAAAGTAGTTTTTTAGAGCCTTGAACCCTCTGCTTCAGAATATCGTGCTCTGTTTTAACTTGGCAGGTCCTTTAGACCCACCTCTTTGAATAATGGTAAATGAGGTGGAGTCCTTGCTGAATACCTTTTGTCAGGAATTTTGATCCCATTATCTCGGGGTTGCTGTTCTTTCACATGTAGCCTTAAAAGAATTTATCTGACCTCTAATAACAGATTTATGGCAAATGTGTGAATCTTCTCACTTACTTTTACATCCTCTATTCTATTGTATGCAACCCAAGAAGACAATCCCTCATATCAAGCCATTGCATTTAGGAAAAGAACCATTAAAATGGAAATTTGCATTGAAAGTAAACAATAGTCATGAGCATAAAACTACAAGGCTCTTGTCCAATACTTATATGTTTGATAATATGTAGTGCACCAGATAGCTAAGGGGCGATTCTCCTCTCAACCATAGACAATCACGTTCCAAGAGAGACTTTCATCGCCAAGCTGGGATAGGGATAGCATCTCCAGGTCACAAGCTATTTGCCGATTCTCTCAAATTCCCAACCCAAGGGGAAATCATAACCATAATAAATTTCAATAATATACACCACAGGTGATTGTGAGAAATTCTGCAGACACAAACAAATTCTTTGTTGGCCATTACCAGGTCAATGTGGGGCAGCATATTTCTATACAACTGCCGGATCATGGCCTCCTTGCAGGTTGCTACCATGTCAAGGGCACAACTATGAGATAGGACAAGTCCCTGCTGACCATTACCAAATGATGATTATCTCAAATATAAGTAGTGAGAAATTAGCATGGACAATAATAACCAAGATATTCTCTCAACAAGCATGCTCACAAAATTGTTAATGATAGAACCATAATCTGTCCAAAATCCCAATTGCAGAACAGAACAGGAAAGAATAAAATCCCTTTCGTTCCGAAAAATGACAATATATACCATAAGCAAGTTATTGGAGGTGGACAAAAGACTTAGGGTGCCCATCATGTCACTTGCTTGAGCTCAAGACAAGTTGGAATTCACTGCCCTTTTAACGGAGTCATCGTGATGCATGGGTTTACTTAAAGACCCTCACCAGCCAATTCAAAGTGACTTTGGATGAATATACAAGCATGTGTTTCATGCTAGTTTGAATAATAGTGGTTAAATTACCTAATATCATGCTAAGAATAGCTAATATTTCCAAAAGAAGATGCCATTCGATTGATGAAAAATAGAAATGGATATCTTAAAATTCGATTAGATTGCCTAAAAATTCGATTAGAGTGGGAGAGCTAGAGTTGAAAACTGGATCCCTCACTCCCTTCTCTTATTCAGAACTGTGCGTGATACTTTTATCTTGCATAGCTCCTTCACAGGAAATAATCTCTCATTGTGAATGTTTCTTCTTCTTTAATCTACTTGTCTTTCCTCATACTAATTCATGGTTAACCCAAGTTCATATCTAGGCCCTGCAGTCTCTTAGAAATGTGACAACCTGACAACTGATTATTAATTAGTGGCCTTTAAAAGCCCTTTGCCAAAAGCAACATTCACCAATGTTATACAACATCTATTTGGCAAATTCTACTCCTGACAGGGTATATGCATTTAATCTCCATTTCACTAATTTGGGATGTCTTCATATGGATGCAGAGTTTTTAATTTAACTTTTTAGAAATTCTTTTCAAGTGCTCTCTCTATAATATTAACATTTTTACATGGGGCTGTTGATGTTTTGTAGCTCAGATAGGTACTTCCACATTGGTCTGTGTCTAACATGTGGAAGTCGTCATTAATACCTCTTAGAACCTTGGAAATTCACTTTAATAATTTAATTATTAAAGTGAATGTCATTTTAGAGTAAACGGAGGTTAATTTAAATAAAATGCCTAAGTTTTTAGCATTAGTGATTTAAGTTAATTAAATGAATCTTAGCCATTGATCTCAAGTGATGGAGATTTAATCTCAGCCATTGATCACTTTGGAGATTAGGGTTTTGGCTAATCTCAAGATTATAAAAGGTAAGCCAAAGGAGAGGGGAAGACACACATTGTGGAAGGAGTTAGTGACTCATAGAGTGGAGAAGGAATTTCACTCTGCTGTTTTCAATGAGAGAAAATTTCTGCAGTGAGGAAATTTCCAGCAGGCCATACCAAGCAAGATAGAGGTCGGGAGATTTTTCGGAGGGGCTGTACAGCCCGCATAAGTTGCCAAAGAGGTGATACATCCCATAACAGGTAGCCGCAAGGGCTGTACAGCCCGCAGGCAACAGTCGTACAGTCTGTACATCCCGTGGCAAGGGCCATACAGCATACGGTTGGGCCATATAGGCCACTGTACAACCAGGTGGGCAGCAGGCAGGGACAACAAAGGGGCAGAGGGTTTCTTTAGGTGAAATCAGCCCAGGTTTTGCTGTTGCTTGTATTTTCTTAGTGGGCCATTATCTCGGTAAGGGAGCCTTGATTTTCTATAATAAAATCATCTCGTTGCTGGTTTTCCCTTAGGGGTTTTTCCAGGGGTAATTACTCAAAAATATCTGTGTACATGTGTTTGGTTTCCTGTTTTTACTTCCGTTGCAATTTCTGGTTAAGAATCTCAGTGTGCTTTTATTTAGTAGATCTGCATTTTATCTCAGCAAGGATTTACTAGGTGTTGTTCCTGAGATTTAATCTAGGCTCACAAAATAATTCAGGTATCCAAAATTTAATAGATTTGTTTTTTATAATGCTTTTCTACCTTCAGTTTTAAGATGGAACATCAAATAACTTAATGATTAGAAAACCCAGAGACAATATCTCTTTCTTTGAGTTTTTATAAATATTGGAGAGATGAAAAGTAGAAATGATTAAACAAAATTGTCAAACAAAGTAAGGTATCCAATGCTGATAAATCTTACCTTATCCACAATAGAAGAATCATGAAGAATATGTCTTAAAAGATGAATTGAAATGAGGAGATCCACGCATATATAGGTCTTGTTTTACTCACAGTAATAACAGAGGAAAAACCGTAGCTGAACAGACTTCCAATTATATGGATCACAATAGACGTATTACTAAATTGTAGTCTTTCAATCTTTAAGATCCATCAAGTGAAAAAAATGAGGTTATGACGAAAAAACAATACACAAAAAGCACATAACTCAAGGAAATGAAATGTAGAATCTCTGTCTTCTCTCTGAAATTGATATTAAGAAGTTTCTCTTTTACATTTGGCCAGAAGAAGCCCTGATTACATCTCTAATCTGCTTATTTATACAAAAATGTATTAACCAAAAGTGGTTACACTTTCCATATTCTTCGTTCTCAAAATAGAATAAAATCTAAACTAAATAGATATTACAAAGATTTTGAACATTTGTCCATTTTTGGGATCTCCTTTGCTCGCTGGCGATTCATTCTTCCTTTATTTGCTCGTGGGTGTAACTGGCTTTTGCTGATCCTTGTATTGTGCATGCAAATCTGATAATGCAATAACGAACTTGGGGGGTTCAATATTTGCATTGAATTCAAAGGAAAAAACCTTTTCGTGTACCACTGATAGATTCCTTTGAATTTTTATTGCAACTTGTTAAGTGATCTGATGTTGTAGACTTTGTTTCACCAGAAAATCATTTAAGATTTGCAAGTTGACATGATTGACTTGTAATATAGTATTTTGCATGTTCTCTCTGCATTTCTTCAAATTTTCTTTTCTCTTTTCAGTCTCGACTTGCTCAATAAAGGTATGGATATTACCAATATCAATTTCTGTCATATCTAAATCTACAGCTAAGAGGGAATCAAGACAAGCATTCTTTGCCTCTTTAGCTAACTTTTTACCTTCTTCAAGATTGTTTTCCCAGGCTTTTAAGGCCATTTCTCCTTTTATCTGCTCAATTTCTGAAAAAGGAACAAGTCCTGGTATGTTGATATTTTGCCTCCACCCTATAAGTTCCTGAAATTTGGATTTAGCTATAATATATTCCTTCTCTTTGTCATCAATACTCTGCAATGAAACATTGATTACCTAATAGCATTTTTGGATAGTATCTAAACTTTCATAGAAGTTTTGTTGAACAACATGCAATCCCTCATTTATTTCTAATGCTTGTTTTCGAAGGCAGAAATATCAAATTTCAATTACTGTGCTTTCAATTGTAACTATTCGAGCTTGCAATTGATTTATGAATATATCTCTCTCTGACACCATGTTATTACTCAAGTGTTGATTCTGAAAACTTATCTTCAATTGCTTGTCTAATTGATTGATCTGCTGCTCGAAACCCTGTTTGACTTGATTTATTTCAGACTTGATCTTTTCTTCGACAATGATTTTTATCTGTTTCATATAATTATGCAACTGCTCAATCAAGATATTCTTCTGGTCAAGTTGTTTTCTCAATTGATCCACTGACCATAAGTTGGCTGTTGCAAATGCTCCCAGTGAGTCTGCTACTTGCTTTGCGAATTCAGGGTCACTTTGTCCTTGTGCATCATATACCATTCTTTGTTTCGTTGTAATTATTCCCCCTTTCTGTTGAGATTCTCTTCGTATGATAGCTTTCCTTTTCTTGTTGAAGAAGAAATCTGATGAAGGCATATCTTCATGTTCAATAGGTGTCAGGTCATCTATATTTATAACCTCTGAACAAGGTAAATCAGAACTTGTTGCTAAGGGAGTTAAGGATGGTATGGGAATGGTAAGTGTAGTAGATTCCCCTTGGTCTGTGACATCTTTCACGGGAGTTTCAGTATTTGACAATAACTGAGGAAAGCTATGCCCATGTTTGATGAAAACTTCGAACAATGATAATAATTCTTGATCATTTTTTCCTAGTATGGATATCTCTGTAATTGTTGAATCCTTGGGCAATATTTCTGGCGTCTTTTCTACTTCATTAGTTTTGATCTTAGGCAAGTCATGTTGCTTGGGATTTGATGATTGTGTCACTTGTGAAGTTGGACTAAGACTTTGTTCTTCTTGCAAGATCTTAGGTGAACTGATCCTTTTGTTCTTTTGGAAGCTAAGAAAACCTGATTGTTGTTCTTCAGGAAGACTTTGAAATCTGGATATAACTTCATCATATGATCTAACTCCTCTGAAAATTTCGTCATAAGGTGAATCTTCATGAATGTATTTCTTCATGTTAAATTGAGCCAGATGATTTTCTTCGACCCTATGTGGGTCATGCCTCCAGAATTCAATGTCAGCGAATTTGATATCATCTAAGGCTGAGGCTTCAACCTTAGCATGTCCAAAATATGATAATGACAATATACCAACCTGTATGGGAAAGGTCGACCAAACTCTTTTCTGTGCAACTTTCAGTTCTTTAGTGATGCCTGTTGAAACTGTGTGATAGTCTACTTCTCTGCAAACAAGTCTGTCTGGTAGAAATCTGGGTAGAGCATGTGGAGATGCAAAACAACCAAAGACTCTAATATAAGAAAAACTTTCTTCAATGTACTAGTCTGCTATAGCACCCAAATCCCCAATAATTTGTTTTGAAATTCTGGGAGGAGGTTGACCATAAATAACTTCATGGATTGGAATGACCACATTGTGACAAATCTCATAAAAACAATCCTTTGCATTTTCCTCCCATAATTTGGACTGATAGAAATGTATAGGTTCAGTGACAGTCCGAGTCCAGCTCCAATTCATAAGAGGAAATGGGGTTTTGGAACATATTGCGTCCATAAGATATGAAGACATATAGAAAGGAACATGCTCTCCTTTGGATTTTTGGGCTATGTAATCTTCTATTTGTTTGGCTAGGTTATCCGACAACATTTTTCCCTAATCAAAAGAATAACCTTCTGCTACTTCATGGATTATAGGAACCCGGTCTATAGTAAAATGCGTAGGGATTTTCTTCTCGAACATTCTACAAAGCATCATGGCAGTATACATAATATGGGCATCGCAGGAGGCTGTAGAATATATTCCATGGCTATCATCTTTGAATTTATTTTCATTTCCCCACCAAGTTTTTACTATATCATGGACAGTTCTGTTGTATTTTGCGCATTCATCATTCTCAAACTTCATTATAAATGGTGCATTATAAGTATATTTGGGGGTGCAAGTTAATTTATACATTACTTGAATGTCTTCGGGCCGAAATGAGCCAATAATGGTCTTCTGATGACTGTAGATGGTTCAGGTCGAAATATCAACATGATCCAGGGCCCAACGTATCATATCTGTATATGGCATTAGTTTCGGTCGAGCTTCAAATTTGTGAAGTTCTGACTTAGCCACCTCTTTAAGCTTGTTTTTGGTTGACTCATCTTCTTCTTCGCTTGATTCAGAAGGGAGGGAATTTTCTCGTTACAAGATTTCATAAACCCGCTTCCATGATTTAATGATGTTTGTCAGGCGAGCGGTAGTGTCTGAAAAAATGTCTAAATTTGGGTTTGGCTCCTCTGCAAACAGATCTTGCTTTCGTGTTGTTTTACGCGGTGCCATAATTGTTAGTTTTCCAATGTCAACCCTCCTGTGAGAAGTAAAAATATGTGAGTCCAAACTACTGAATGCGAATGGAGAAATGATATGAAGTTCAAAATTCTTTTATTAAATAAAAACACAAAGCACTAATCATCTTTACAGTTAATTGAATGACAAGGTAATCATGCCAAATCTGTCAAATTTATTATCTGACGGTTATAAGATTTTCAAATCTTTTACCTTAACCATGTTAAATATACCTTTAATGATCGTGATTAATGAGGATAAGTGATTTCGGCGCTTTGACATTCGGGAATTTTGAATGAGGAATACTAGATATCTCTCGAAGGTCGAATTCACGAAGCAATTAATCATCCTTTAATTGATTGTTTCGTTTTAATTAACCATAGTTTATGGTCTTTTTAACTTTAAGTGCTTCAGAACTCCAGAACTTCAGTGCTTCGTGAGTTTTGCATCAGAGGTGCTTAGAATTGTCTTGAAGGCTAGACTCATGGAGTGATTACTTACCATTAGTTACGTTAAATAAAACACGTTTTACCTTTTAATCTTCAACGCTTTATAATTTTAACAATCCGACACTTCGACGCTCCAGCGTTGTTTGGATTTTGTTGACGACTTAATCTTCCAGAGGACAATCTCCCGTAGTGATGTGGCAGGATGACGTCACTTCTGATGATGTGTCATGAAAATATGAGTGACACGTGTCACTTTAAATCGTGCGAATTATATAATCAAGAGTGCCCAAAGTGAGTGCCACGTGTCATCACATGTAAAGAGTGCCAGGTGGCAGAGGACGCGTTAGTTGATTAATTAAAATATTCTATGGAAATTCAGATCTCCGGGACTCCAGAGCTTGGCGACTTCGGGATTTTTAAGACTTTAGACATTTGAACTTGAACTCTTGAATCATGAAGTCCCGAAGTAAACTTCGAATTACTCTGTTGATAAAATATTTTGCGATTCCGAATTTTCGAAGTTGCGAGAGCCGTCGATCTAGATGACTGTCAAGTTTTTAACGGTTGGTGCTTGATCCGCCCTGTCAAAATGTAATGAAAAATCTTTTAGTTTAAGAAATGATATTCCTAAAGTTTAAAACTTTATTTGAAAAAAACAAAACAAAAAAGAATTTGAAAATTTTGATTTTTTATTTGAAAATTTTATTTATGTTCTAACATAGGCTCCATCTGAGGATTGTGGCTCCTTGTGAGGCACGAAAGAACAATAGACCAGGTGCCTTAATTGGGTAAATGGAGTCAATATTTCTTTTTTGTTGATCTAAACATTTTTGACTAATGCCAATTCAACACTGTTGTCCAAAGTTACTCCAAACCCATATCATTAGGAAACACATCCCATATCTTTGTCTTTCTCGTCAACCATTCTTCTTTGGTTGTGTGCACCATAGTTTTAAAAATCGGAATCGGCACCGGAACTGGTCGAGGGTCCAACCTGAACCGGAACCGGAACCGGTTTCAATGAACCGATTTTTTAAAAAATACATAAAATATTTAAATTTTAACGAAAAAAATATATTTTTAAGATTTTAAATCATGTTTCCAAAGTATTAGAGACAATTAGAAACAACATATCCAAAGTATGCTCATGAATATATCAAATTGGCACTAAGTGCAATACATATCTAGAGATCGGAACATAAATACATAATCAAGGAGGCTCTAAATGGCCTCGCTCCTTTATAGACCACAACAACAAAAAACATACTAGTAAGAGTCAAGACTACAAGTCACTATCTCATTGATCAACATGATCAACGATCAATCATCACTACTGCTAGAAGTAGAAATGGCATGGGCATCCTCACCCTCGACATCATCATCTGTCTCTGACTCGGACTCGAACTCGGCCTCAGACTTATCACCATCAGGGACATTTGTGACTACATGCTCTAAAGTTGCACTAGCTGTAGTAGTACGAGTACGACCGCGACGAGGCACACAAGGTATACGACTACGCCTTCCTGTAGTTCCACTAGGGCCTACCATGTCTGAAACTGGAATCGGACCGCGGGGCCCTAATAGTGGATTTGCATCCATTTGAACCTGCCCTGCGAACTCCACCTCCAAATCATAGTCAACATCAAACTCTGGTGGGTGAGTCTCTGCTACCTAATCTGAAATTGGATCAACATCATCCAACACAATAGGATCTGAATCGGGTCTTTTGTTCAACAATTGGTTGCACCTTAGCCGGAGGTTGTACTGCACGAAGACTAGATCATTTAACCATTTCTGTTCTAAACGGTTTCTCTTCTTCGTGTGAATCCTCTCAAAGACAAACCAATTGCGCTCACACCCGGAAGCACTACAAGTTTGACTCAACACTCTAATTGCAAACTTTTGCAATTGAGGACAATGACTGCCAAATGACTCCCACCAGTTTGCTGTAAAAAAACATAGTTAGTTGAGTTAGTTCCTTGAAGTAATAAATTATAAAGTATATAAAATTTAAAGTTTAAAATTTAAACACTTGAACTTTAAACTTTGGAATTGTTACCTGGCTCATCCACATCCCTTGCAATCTTTGCTAGGTTCTTGCCGAAGGTACTTGTGGCTCTAGTGAAAGAAGTGATCTGTCGATGTATCTCCAACTGATCACTCTTAGAAGGGACCATGCGCTCAAGGAAATCAATCAAGCCATCTCTAACCTCCCCAGTCATATCTTCTCCAAGCTGTGCTCTGTAATGATACCTTGGGTTCAGGAAATACCCAGTTGCATATATAGGGTGATGGAGTTGATTGTTCCATCTACGATCAATGATGTCCCAAATAGGCCCATACTTGGTCACTCTATCCATGTATGCTGCCCTTATTTACTCCTTTGCTTGATCCATAGCCTCATAAATGTAACCCATTGCCAATTTTTCCCCATCGACTAGCCGCAACACCTTAACAAGTGGCTCGACAATTTTCACAATTTTTGCTACTTTTTTCCAAAATGTGGGATCATTAACTTTCTTTTTGGTGTCTTTTCCATCTTGTCTGCGGGCCCATTGAGATGCATTTCATTCATCAGATGCAAACATGTTTTGCAATTTATTTGATTGGGAAGCCATAGATTGCAATGTCAAGAAGTGAGTTGCAAATCTAGTGATGGTAGGCCTAAGAAGTTCTCTTTTCTTTGTGTTTTTCCTCATCAGGCTTAAAACCCATGAGTGGTTGTAGATGTACTTTGTGATGCTTTAGGCATGCTCTATAGTGTTTTTGATCCATTCTTGTTTGCCAATGTCCTCAAGCACGAGGTCTATGCAATGTGCAACACATGGGGTCCAAAATATGGTTTTGTGTTTCTCCTCTAACATCTTCCCAGCAAGAACATAGTTAGAGGCATTATTTGTGATGACCTGAACAACATTGGCCACCCCGACCTCCATAACAACCTCATCCAATAGCTCAAACAACAAGTTTGCATCTTTGACCCTATCAGATGCATCAATTGACCTCAAAAACATGGTTCCTTGTGGGCAAGAGACAAGGAAATTTATGATAGTACGGTTCCTTGTGGGCAAGAGACAAGGAAATTTATGATAGTACGGTTCCTTCCATCACTCCATCCATTTGACATGATGGTACATCATGTTTTGGCCCATGATACTTTGAAATATATCAAGTATTATTCAATGGATGCGACCTCTTTCTGCAAAAGAGATCCCCTCAAATCATGCATACTAGGGCCTTTGAAGCCCCTACCACAAGCAATAATGGCATCCCACATAGGTTGGTAATATGGTGAGCGGGCAACATTGAAGGGGATATCAACATGATACCATCATCTAGCTATGTACTCATAAGCAATCTCTCTATATTGTTTCTTCCAATGGTCATCTAAGGTGGGCTGAAATTGAGTGGGTTGAACTTGAGAAACATTGGCATTGTGAAATAGATTTTGATGGTATTCCTCTTTTTACTTTTAGGTGGATGCATGGTATTTTCATTTTCAAGGGGAGGAGGAACATAATGAAAGGGGTCTCTATTTCTAACACCGGTAGAATGAATAGATGGAGAGTCCTCAATCAAAAGTGGGGTTGGCTGCCCTCATTTGTGCTACAACCCTCTTTCTCCCTATTTTAGCCTGTATAGTTTTTTTCCTAGCCTTTTCTTCTTTGTAGTCACTAAGTACTTTTTGCATCTCTTCTCTAATAGGCCCAATAACATCCAATGGTGCCTCACATGATTTAACTTGGCCTCTAACACCAACCAAGTGTTCTTTCAACCTATGATTGCCAACCCCCCCCGCCCCCCTTGATGCATTTTTGACAATACTTGCAATACATTAGACCTTCAATCACCTCAACATGAACCCATGTGGCATCTTTAGCTTTTGGGGCCATTGTAAATTTGTAAATGCAAACTCAAAGGCTAAAGCAAAGGTGCAATTTGCACAATGCAAGCACTCTGAAAATGCATAGAAGGAACCTTGTCTTAGACTCTTACTAAGTTTCAAACTTTCAAACATTCAACAATCAAGATTCAAGATGGAAAAAAAAAGAGTGGAAAATTTTCAACATACCTCTAATCTAACTCCTCCAAACTTAAAGATGAACTATAGCCTCCTAGTTGAGATGCCAAATCCACCACAAACTGCCCAAGAGACTTGCCCAATAAGCTCCTCAATGCTGCTCTTCAGGAATCAATGCTCCACCAAAACCCAAATGCTCCCAAATGATGAATGAGAGAGGTGTGAGGCACTTAGAGGGGAGTGATAGAGATATATAGGGTAGAGTTAGGGTTTAGAGGGAACTAGGGTATTAGTTTAGCAAAAAACTAGAAGCTTTTGAGGTCCACGGGCCCGCTACAGGAAAACCAAACCGAACCGACCAATTTATGACGAAACTGGCCGGTTTGGTATCGAACTGGCCGGTTCTGTCATAAACCGGTCGGTCGGTTCGAGTTTTTCACCGGTTCGAACCGGTCACGCAGCTAACCGGTCAAACCCGCCGGTTCCGGTTCCAGTTTGGCGGTTTTTAAAACAAGGGTGTGCACATACACCACTAAGTCCCCTGACATGATGACAAATAGAAGAGTTCAACATAAGAGTTTGTACTTGAGTGAAGGGTACTTTTTTACTAGGGTCATGACAAAAGAGTTCAACAATCAATGCCACCAACATCGAGGTACATAAAAGGCTTGGTACTCTTGATTAAACGCCAGTTCCATACCGTCATGTTAGAATTCAGTGGAAACATTACAATCCTACCAATCTTGAAATCCTGAAAACAGTTATGTCTTCTGAATTTTGAATGGGACCTAAAATTCTACTTTCTCCATATGAAGTCCAATGAGGTCGGAACCACTCTCAAACTTCCTAAAATAATTAATGGTAATGTTAAAAATTTAAGTAAAAGTGACATTCTCCTTTATCTTTCATTATTCTCCTTTATCTTTCATTTTCATCCTTTTACTTTCAGAATTTAATATTGCCATTAATTACTAGGGTGGGTTAAATGGAGGGGGTGGGGACCTCTTTAAATAGCATTAGTACGGCAAAATAACCATCACTTGTACACCAAAACACCTCACAACTCCAACTTCCATGAGAAAACATGAGCCCGAGACCTTTCCTATGCATGGCATGTGTCCTGAAATTGGGACACGTGCAAGGCACGTGTCGGACACGGATTTGGGACGTGTCTTGTGCACATGACATGTCCCAAATCCGTGTCCGACACATATCCTCATGAATCCGTGTCCCCACGCCGGATATGCATCATGGGGGGCTAAATTGACATGTCATGTTTCATAGCTAACTAGTGATGGGTTTTGCCACAAATGACAAAAACGACCCTCCTCTTGAAGTGGGTCCGACCTTGATGGTAGCCTAAAGGATTTTCCTAGCTATGTGTTATCATTTCTCTTAGTGCCTTGATGGTGGGACTTCATGTTTTTTTTTCTTTTATGCCAAGGGCCTTTTTTAGGACAGGTTTTAGTTGTTGTATGCCCTGGTGACAATTTTAATAGATCTAGGGCAATTTTGCTAGCTATTAAAGATTTTAAAGTCAATTCTTTATTAACTTGTGGTGTCTGCTATTTGGCCTGCCTTTTTTTAGTAAACATGGCCGAAATGTACATATTTGCATATATTAATAGTTAAAACAAGTATCTTTAAAAATAAAAAATAGTTATGAACACAAGGGTTGCTCTAACTAATTGTGTTGTGGGAAATGAGAGGAGGGATGATCAAGTGAACAACTTGTGTCCTTCATATGTAAGGTCTAATTACAAGTTACAGCAGTAAGAAGGATTTTTTTATCTTTTTGAAGTAGTGGTTAAGGTTACGTGACAAGCTATTGTAATTAGTTATGATCATAATATCTATGAGCAAAAATACCCACGTTTTAATTCACAAACCACTTTGACTAACAAGTAGACTGTAGAACTTGTTGAGATGACATAATTGTTAGCTATGCAAAAGTTCATGTAAGAGCCTTTGCTCAGTTGCTGTTATATGCAAAAACCATTCTTTTGAGTTTATTGAAATTGGGCTTTGCAACATGATGCGTGATTTTAGGCACTTCATCCAAGACTTATGTGTGGTCTACCCAATATAGTTATGTAACTGTGTTTCTAGACATTAATCATTTCAAACTGGCCCCAAAACACCAAGCTATTGGCTTGTGTACAATAAAAGATAAAAGATATTTTCAAGCAATGTAAATGGATACCATAGTATCTAGAAGTAATGTTCCATTGGATGAAAATATGGCATTTAAAAAAAAATCAGTAACCATTTCCTCGTAATTTCATGTTCGTTAAAAGCAGTGAAAATGATAGTTGCATCGAGAAGGTTTTGGTTTCAATTTATTGGAGATTTCCATTGAGAGTTTGTTTACAAAGTGTTTGTTTTGGAAACTTTAACACATCACAATACTCTCTCTTTTGATTCTAGTTATGGTTTTTGTCACAGGACTTATTGAACGAGCCATCTTTACTGAATGATGAAGACATGGTTGAACTAGTGCTGCATATGGTACACAATGTTCTAAATGGTTTTAGTGCAAAGTTTTCAGAGGAGGGTTCAGATAAACAAGGAAAAGAAGTCTTGATCAGCATATCGGCATCTCTTGAAAGAATTTGCAGCAGTAACTCTCTCCCAGAGAAAGTTAAAAGGATGTCGTCTACTTTGAATACAAGGATCATTACAATTTTGGCATTGTGAAAAGTTAATTTACTTTGCAGAGAAACACACCACAAAATGAGTGGTGTAATTTCTTTTCATGCAAAGTAGGATGGGGATAGCATGATTGTCATCTGATTATCCTCGAGTCCATTCTCCAACAAAATGGTAAGGAGACAATAGGGAAAAGTTGTCTGGCAGTTTAAATTTAAAGAAATTGTATTTTGAAAAGGATAGAACTGAATGACGTTTTTTGTTAGCTGCAGTTAGGATTACATATCAACTCTTTATTTGGTCATGCTACACACATATGTAAAGCATGTCATGTTATCTACTTTATGAGTTGTCAAATATGTTACGTACTTCAAAAACTCACTTTAGAATGGTGTTTCTTCTATTTGTACCTCCAATAACTAAGTACTCTCTATCTAATACAACCTAGACTAAGTACTATCTATCTAATACAACCTAGACTAAGTACTATCTATCTAATACAACCTAGATCAACCTAGACCGACACTTGTAAATGTAAGTCCATACAAAAAAAACCAAACAACATTATTAATAATTATATTAAACTATAGAACTTAAATGTGTTAGTTATTAAAAGGTGGATCACATAAAGACAGATTTACATGAAAGGTCACCTTGACGCCTATAAATATCAAGACCTCTTATCATTATAATGATCTTATCAATCATATTTTTATACAATTATATATATAAAATCTTATCCAATATTGGAAATTCAATTTTACTTGAGTTTTTATGCTCCAGTTGGTATATTGTGTATAAAATAACATTATTAATGATATATTTTAAACTATAGAACTTAGATGTATTAATTATTAAAAGGTGGATCATATAGAGACATAGCTTTACGTGAAAGGTCACCTTGAGGCCTATAAATGTGAAGGCCTCTCATCAGTGTAATCATCACATCAAATATTTGTGTTTTCTAGGTTACAAGCTCGAGGAAAACCCTCGAGTACTTCCCCTCATTTTGAGGATGACACCCAGGGTAAACCCTAGAATCTTTAGGGTACAAAGCCAATCAACATACTCGTTAAGAGTTCAATATGTCATTTGCGAGAATTGAACCTGGGTGGGAAGTGTTGATATTTGGGTACCTTGGAAAGTGGTCCCCATGTGTTTATGAGTCTCTAAACACAAAGGGGGAGACTATTACCCTTGTACTTTACTTTATGATTCTAATTTCACTTTGACTTAGAGATTCAAGTCAAAAGTGAAATATGTCACTTAAGTCATAAAGTGACAATTAATTCACAGAGTGGGTGAATTAATAGACATAAAACAACTAAGGAAAGTGGGTGAATTAATTGACATAAAACAACTAAGGAAAGTGGGTTTCCTTAGTGAGATTTTTGGATTAGATCTCACCCATTGATTAGATTTGGCTAGATTGGATCTAGGCCATTGATCTTTTAGGGCTTGGCCAAAGGAGGCTAAAGGAGGGTATAGTGCATTTATGAGATTCATTCTTCACTTGTGAGAAGAGGAGAAGAGGAGAGCTAGGGCACATTTCTCAAGGAGAGGAGGGCGCACTTGCATGAGGGTTTGAGGAGGAAGCATTACTTGGGTTGAGCTTGCATGGAGAGGTTATCCATGGAGGTTTTTCTACTATCCTTGTGAGGGCGCATACTACATGGAGAGGGGCACATTTACTAGAGGAGGCACACATCTTGAGGAGAGGGTGCACATCTAGGAGAGGAGCTCTTCCATTGCTTGTGGTATAGCTTCATTCTTGTTGGAGAGGCTCACTCTAGAGAGTAGAGGGAGCATACTTGAGTGTGGGCGCATAGTTCTTGTTGGAGGCACATTTCATGGAGGGGCGCATTTGCTAAGAGGAGAGGCACATTCTTGAGAGGAGGAAGCTCTCCTCTAGCTCGTGGGAGGTTTTTCCTTCATGGAGAGAGTCCACCTCACTTGCTTAGGCACTCTAGGGAGTAGAGGGCTCAAGGGTGAAGGAGAGGAAGCTATTTGGGTTTTTGCTTGAGGAGGGGGTGTGTAATGTTCCTGACTTGGCTAGTCTAGGAAACGCTACTAATGTGTGTGTAGGATTAATTGTTTACATCATATAAATGATCATACGAATAACAAATGCGACAAAGGACTACAAAGTTTATATTATGATATCTTTACAGAGTACAAAGGCCGAATGCGACTGAATAAAATGAATCACTCGGCTAGATCAAAAGATAAAAGGATCTTAGCCGAAATACAAGGAGCTGCGCCCTCACCCTGGATAAGTGCGCCCTTGCTGCTGGACCCTGTGTAACTGCTGTTGAAGAATGATGGGAGACCTGTGTGGTCTTCCTGGTGACTAGGGTGTGTCTCTCAACACCGAAATCAACCAACTGGTGTCTTCCTCCTGGAATCCATTGAACTATCTCTCCTGAGATGTGCCTCTCTCCTCAATGACAAGTCATAATTTGCATCATGATGAATTAGGTCGTTGACTCTTCTCTTATAGCTTTCCAAAACCCTAATTCATTGTTGAAACCCTAATTCGTTGTTGACCTTTTCCCTCCAAGTGACTTTTACTTTATTTTATTATTCCTTGATTAAATCACTTAATTAATTAATTAATTAATCATTTTACCTCTAAAAAATGATTTATCCATCCTTATGGCTTCTCTGGCCACTGGAAGTCACTTCTCATCATCTTATCTTGTAGTGCTCTTCTTCCCGATTCTGATGACCTATTACACTAAGAGGTTTCTCCAAGTAATATGCCCATTATGACCTTAGTGAAATTAATTAAGATATGACCGATAATAACTCAAAATTATGGAAATCGTCAGAATGCAACGAAACCAAAACCAAGCTGTATGGAATGGATCCTGATGATGAACGATGCAAGTCGGGCCCAATAAAACCCCTCAACATCTCCCGAACTCTCTGTCACCCCTGTCTGGCTACTTTGGTAGGCATAGCACTCTGTAAAGTTATAATGTCCCAAAATGAGGACATTACAGTCCTCCCTGCCGGAATATTGCTTGTCCTCAAGCAATAACTAAATCCAACTACATATGATACCGGGGTCCCATATCCACCTGTGTGATGCAAGGTAGACTCCCCTCAAGATGTGGTATCTCTAAGTGCTCACCACACATGACACCTAGATTCCCCTGATGAGTAGAATGATCAATGGCCGAGGAATCTCAGTCAACTCCCTGAGTAACCACTCTACTCGAAACTCAACTCCATCAAACGCTGAACTACCAAGCACTCAAATCCCTGGATCCCATATCAGAATGTCAACTACAATGCCCCGTGGAGTATAGTTTTGTAACATATCAACACCATGAGTCTCCTGCAAATAACACTTGGCCTCAACCCGAAATGGGTCTATCCTACCAAACCATAGCAAACTCAACATGACCCCCACCGACTGAACATGCTGCTGCCATAGTGAGGTACTACAAGACCTCAACAAATAGTGACGTGCTCTCCCCAATACTAAAACTCAATGGAAAATCAAAGTGATTCCCCCCTGCAAACGTCTTCTCTTCTCCATCAGTGAATGAAATGTCTGGTCTTGTAATCTGAGGGTCCCATGCTAGTCTGTGACAGGGACCATCATGTCAATGCTGCTCTACTCTGATCATGGTTGTCTGCTCAAAGTATCCATACTGGACCCTCCACTCCTGGATCCTCATAAGAAGAAACAAACTATTGACCAAATGGACTCCTGGATCCCATGTCAAATTTGGAAGTTCATCACTTCCAATCCCCACTAACTGCTGGTGTGCCCTACTGGTAACTGTCGAAAGAACTCCACCCTCATCCCAATGAGAGTCTGAATATGTAGCAACCTCTGAGATATCCTCTGTCCCATGGCCTATGATACTCCCCATCACGCCCATGGCCTCAACTATTTGCGCCTGATGATCCACCCTTATCCCGATGAATGCAATCAAGACACTCCTGTCAAGTGGTCTCGGCCTACCAACTCTCCATGTCCCCTGCCACTGTCTAACTCCCCCTGTGTTGCTGTGAATGATGAAAGTATTAGGAAAGGCTATCATAAATATCTACAACCAACTGTAGGACTGGAAAGTATCATATGCTTTGGTCAATCCAAAGGACTTAACCAAAAGCTCGACCATTGACACCCATGGTAAATAATCGCCTGTACTCATCATTGAACACCAACCATCGGGTACAATGGTAGGTACCTCCACCAACTACGGGTCAATCATTCTCCATCCATAATCACTCACCCAACTGTTGCTACGGTGAAGGTGATCTCCTAGTACATCTCCTCCTTGTAATCCAGTGCGTCCCCCTGAATCCCATTGTACAACTTCGTATGTCTCTGTGAACTACCACTCATCACTGTGTGCCCCTGCATACTCATGTGATCTCTTGTATACACCTGCAACATCTTGGATCCCGGGTGTACTACGAGGTCATCCTCTACATGAAGGTCAACCAATCCTGGGACACAAATGGAAGTGTCCTCATAACTGCCCCTGGCTCTGGAATCCCCATGTGTATGTGTGTGCTCAACTGTCTCAACACCCCTCATGAAGGGTGGTCCCTGTGACCTATGGACATCCTCATGTATCTCTGGATCATATCTCTCCATACTCATCAGTGATCCTGGGTACTCCTCATGCTCCTCCCTCAACTGGTGCTCCATTGCTAAACCACCAACATCCTCTCGCAATGTGGCTGAGGGATATATCTGACTCTCTGCTGAAATAGATGTAGTGGATCTCTGTCTAATTTCATCAAGGAGCTCCTTTGATCTGGACTCTAATTCTTGAAGGGTTGTCTGTGTGCCTTCTGAGAATCTCCGTGTGCTCACCAACTCATGAGTGAGTCGGTCCACCTCAACCTCCTACTCCCTCAATTCCCTATGATACATCTTGCCAACCTCCAATAGGTAGTCCCTATCCCTCAACAATTGTTGGTAGTCGACCCTCATCACAATCACTCTCTCCTCGAGTGTATGGAAGTCATCAATGACAAGTCCCCCATCTGAACTATTCTGTGCCATCGAGGCCCTCCAACAATAACTTGCCACCAATGCATGTGTATCATTAATGCATCTAATGGTTGCCATGATCATGTCCTCATTGACTCTCAATTGTCCTGCCAAGTGTCGTGACTCCTAGTCACAATCCCGTTGAGGTGCTACCTCATGCCTCTCACTGCTAGTGTCAACAATGGAATCCCCAACAACACACTCCTCAAAATACAAGGCACTGAATTGCCCACTGTCCCCTGTGCTACTAAGTCCTCCTATATGCCACTGCATTCCATCATCAACTGCGACCCCTATCTGAATCACACCATATCCTGTATGGGCAACTGTATCCTCCTTTGCACTCACCCTACTAATATCATATGTGCTTGGATCCCGTACAAATGTGTCCAAACACGTGCTATGATCATTCCGACAAATAAGGAGTGCATCCTCATCACTGTAGATCGATCCTGGGAGTAAGTGGAACAAGCTGTCGGTCTCCACAACCCGGTCCATCAATGGAATCTCCAAGAGTGGTGATTCACTCTCCTCATACTGATAGGTATGTGTAAGGTCAACTATCTCCAAGCCATACCTCTCCTCCTGGGTCTATAGATCCATATGTTCCTTGTGTACAATCCCCACACAAGGCTCCTCTACCATATCAGGAATGCCATTGATATCCTCATGTGTCGTGGCTAGCATAGGTGACCGAGAAGATGAAAAATGTGGCTCACTCATCATAGGAAGCTCATCATTCTCCATACATGACTTCTTGGAAGCCATGTCTACACCCACCGATAGGTCATCCAACCTTCTAATCTCATCATGTCTAAGTTCCAACACATATGAATCCTCACAAGTGTCACCACTATGCTAAAGTGTTGAATCCTCAACATTACCTGATGGGGAAGATGAAGGATATGCGCTATCATCATGTCCATACTACTGTCCCTCAGATGCGCAAGAGTCACTAGCCTTATCGGACTGCTCCAAATAGGCATCTATGGTTGCATTCACTTGCATCTCCTCATCCTCGTTGTCATAGTGAACCTCAACAATGTGCACCTTCCCTTTACCCCTACATCTGTGATTTGGCTTCCAAGGCACTTTGCAACTATAGCAACGCTCCCTGCATCTAATGGGTGTAGGCTCCATCTGTGCTCCCGTCAATCCACTCGCTAGTAATGATGTATCTAGATCCTTATCTGATTTTCCCCTTAGGCTGGCAGGAAAACCAGCTCTGATACCACTGTAATGTTCCTGACTTGGCTAGTCTAAGAAACACTGGTAATGTGTGTGTAGGATTAATTGTTTACAACATATAAATGATCATATAAATAACAAATGCGACAAAGGACTGTAAAATTTATATTATGATATCTCTGCGGAGTACAAAGGCTGAATGTAGCTAAATAAAATGAATCACTCGGCTAGATCAAAAGACAAAAGGATCTTAGCCAAAATATAATAAGCAAACTAAATGATAATACCTGATAATAGATGAGCACTGTGGGATCAATGGATGAGCTGGAACTATGGCAACACGTACAACAACTGCTAGAAGTCTGGAAAGTTTGCCCTGGCGGCTATACCTTTCGGAATGGCCTGGAAACTGTCCCAAATGGTGCGCCCTGCTCTAGCTCTCAGGCCTGGTAACTGACCGCCTCCTTTGCTGGTGGGTCTGGACCTCGGATGGATCCCCCTGGGGGAATGCGCCCCTCTCTCTTTGGCAAAAATGTGTCGTAGTGATTCCACCGTCGGAATTGGCTAAGATGTATCTCAAAATGATCGCCTTGGTCTACTGGGAAATGGGTTGGAAGGGTTTCCCTGAATATGATCTGATGCTCGCTTGGGAACCCAAAATGTGTCTGCCAAAAGTGTCGCACTTCCAAGTTGTGAAAATGCGCTCCAGATGATTCCTCCGTCATAATTTGACGAGGAACCAGACAAAAGATGTGCCTTGCCTTCCTCTCAACTGGGTTGGAGGGGAATCTCTGAACTCCTCCCGGATGGGACAAGTCGATCTACTTAACCTCCTCAGGAGTTGCGCCCTCACCTTGGATAAGTGCCCCCTTGCTGCTGGACCCTGTGTAACTGCTGCTGAAGAATGATAGAAGACCTGTGTGATCTTCGCGGTGACCAGGGTGTGTCTCTCAACACCGAAATCAACCAACTGATGTCTTCCTCCTGGAATCCACTGAACTATCTCTCCTGAGATGCGCCTCTCTCCTCAATGACAAGTCATAATCTGCATCATGATGAATTAGGTCGTTGACTCTTCTCTTATAGCTTTCCAAAACCCTAATTCACTGGTGAAACCCTAATTCGTTGTTGACCTTTTTTCTCCAAGTGACCTTTACTTTATTTTATTATTCCTTGATTAAATCACTTAATTAATTAATTAATTAATCATTTTACCTCTAAAAAGTGATTTATCCATCCTTATGGATTCTTCGACCACTGAAAGTCACTTCTCATCATCTTATCCTGTAGTGCTCTTCTTCCCGATTCTGATGAGCTATTACACTAAGAGGTTTCTCCAAGTAATATGCCCATTATGACCTTCTTAGTGAAATTAATTAAGATATGACCCATAATAACTCAAAATTACGGAAATTGTCGGAATGCAACGAAACCAAAACCAAGCTGTGCGGAATGGATTCTGATGGTGAACGATGCAAGTCGGGCCCAATAAAACCCCTCAATATCTCCCGAACTCTCTGTCACCCCTATGTGGCTTCTCTGGTAGGCATAACACTTTGTAAAGTTATAATGTCCCAAAATGGGGACATTACAGGGTGCACTTGAGGAGGGGGGTGCACTATCTCTTTGTTGGAAGATTTCTTGAGAGGAGGATTCTACTACAAAGGCAAGGCAAAGGCAAAGGCAAGGTTAAAGGCAAGCAAGAGAAAAGGCAAAGCAAAGGATTATGATAAAGAAAAAGCAAGCAAGAGGAAGAAAGGCTCACCAAGGCAAGGGGCACCTTACTTCACAAGAATTGTGGAGAGGTCTTCAAGGAACTCCAAGGCATCCGAGAGTGGTTGCTATTGTACCAGGTTCACTTGTATATGTTTCCTGTGTTGTACATTTTTCTTTGAGGCCTTCTATATATATATGCTCAATCTGGTTTTCCCCATGGGGGGTTTTTCCAGGGTCATGTTGACAAAAAATCTATGTGTCAAATTTATGCATACTTAGAAGTGTAGATCAACATTTTAAAGTTAAAGATCTAGAGTTAGTGTTATGCGTTTTAATGTATATTGCATGTGCTAACATTGAGTAAAGAGAACACTTGCAAGGGCACCTAAAAGAGCACTTAACCATCAAATATTGAGAGAAAAATTTGGTGACTTTTTGATGTCCTAAAAAAAGCAAGAAAAGACAACCACACATTTGAAACTTAGAGCCATACTAAGGTCAAGGACAGACTTTAGATGGCAGCCTTATAGGACCTCATAAATTTCTACATGGTATCAGAGCCAATGGTGGCTTAGACTTGCTGATTTTTGAGCATTTCTGTGGGCAGTTTTGTGAGGTTTATATCAGGTCTGTTGGTTGTTTTTGGACAACAAGCTTACAGTCCAAAACAATGAGTAAATTTCAGATCTGAAGGTACCTCTCAGTTAGTGCCAATTGGACAGTTCAGGGCAAATTTTGGCCAACTCGTTGACATAGTTTGTGGACAACTTGTTGGCAGATTTGTTGGGCTGATTTTTGACACTTGTGGACAACCTCTTTTCACACCTGTGTGGACATGAGTGAGGCTATAGTTTACGACCTCTTTTCACATCTATTTGCTAGGAGTGAGGTCGGTGTTCGCTTGCCTCTTTTCACACCTGTGTTGACAGGAGTGAGGCAATGTTCCTTTGCACTTGGAGCATCAGAGTGAGCGCAGTTTGGCAGACATGTCAGTATCTCAGATGCGTGTGGAGGACAGGATAACCAGGGCTAGCAATTGGTTGTCTTGGAAGGCGAGGATCATCTTTGTCTTAGAGGACCTCGAACTATGAGATATAGTTGAGGTGCCTGTTCCGGTTCTTCTTATTACTGCCCCCGTCTTGGTGATAGATTTCAGGAAGAGGAACAACAAGGCAAAGAGGACCATTTGTGATGCAGTCAGAGATCATATTATTCCCCACTTGACTGAGAATACTTATGCATATGAGATGTCGGTATCTCTATGTAAGTTGTATGAGAGCTCTAATAAGAACCATAAGTTGGTTCTTCATGATCGACTGAGGGACATTCACATGCTCGAGGATGAGTCAGTTACTTCGTTCCTTGGTAGATACACCCAGATTAAAAACGATCTTGGAGCCGTCAGAGAGATGGTGGATCCCAACTCTATGGTGAGGACAACTTTGAACAACTTTACCAAACCATGGGGTCCATTCGTACGCGACATTGTTTCCAGGGAGGTTATGCCTACATGGGAGAGGATGTGGGATGACTTCGTCCAGGAGGAGACTAGACTAGTGGTAGAGGCTTCTGGACAGCAAGAACAATCACTTCCGGGTGATGAGGACCTTTTCTTTGGACAAAGGGCAAGAAGAAGACCGACCACGGAGGTCGGCAGGGTCCCAAGTTTGGGGCCCCACCACAGAGAGGAGAGAGCAGCAACAGTGGGCAGAAGAGAGACATGAGCACAGTGAGATGGTTTGTTTGTGGAGAGATGGGTCACTATGCAGGACATTGTCCCAAGAAGAAGAAAAAGCAGGAGGATGGGTTAGCAACGACAACAGAGGAGATTGAGTTGGATGAGAAGTTTGCGAGAGAGTGGGCATTTGTGACTACTTTGTCTATTGTTACACCATCCAACATTAGATGTGGAGAAAAAGTTGAGGAGGACCGACTGACTCATAGCAGTGATTCAAAGGGAGATTAGACTCAGTTTCCTTGTGTTATCACCCCATAAGTTATGGGAATCAACTGGTGATTGAGATATTATCTGTCTCTAGCGTTTTTGTTGACAAATGATTTTTCATTCTGCAAATAATTTGNAAAAAAAAAGGAAAAAGAAAAAGAAAGAAAAAGAGGGCATAAAAGAATTGAAATAAAAGCCCCATGCAATAATAGTGACTTGGCCATACCTTTGAAACATGGCCAAGTTCTTTTTAAATTTTGATGTTGATAGGGTAGTGAATGATTTGGCTAAACAGTTTAATATTAGCCAAAGTGTCTAGGTTAGATTAGTGAATAAATCTGGCCAGACTGTCTAAGCCTGGTCAGATAGCCCTAGGGTAGAGTAATTTCTTAACCCAACAATTTAATCTGGGTTAACTGTCATAGGAAACTAAGTTAGAACATAGGTTAATTGCTTTATTGTTCCATTCCAATAAAACCAGCTTGAGGTCAAGATTGCGCCATGTTCCAAATGCTTATAAGTTAGTTGGTCGAAGCCCCATGGTGGTGTCACTTTGAAAAGTTGAGGAAAAACCCATAAAATACTTTTATCCTAAGTTTTCCTCCCAGCGCATATGTTCTCCGCTCCCAGTTTATGCTTCCTGCACATTTCAACGGTTCTGATCGCGACGCCCAGATCGACGACGCATAGAGCATTCTGGAACCCCCCCGACCGTTCTGCTTTTAACCGGAGGGGGCGGGGGGTCCGGAATCGGTGATAAGACTTGCACACATCTGGACGGTCCAGGAACGAGCGCTCAAATCAACGATCTAGATTGGATTCCGGACCCCCTCGTCCGTTCTGCCTTTAATGGAGGGGGGGGGGAGTCCGGAATGAATGGTAAACAACGCGCTAAGATCTGCGGTCAAGAAAAGGGTGCGTAGATCAACGGCCCTAATTGGATTTCATACCCCCCCTGATGATCTGATTTTAACCCCGGGGGGGGGGGGGTCCAGAATGGTTATTCTCCTCTGGCGGGCCCCTTGTCGTACGTGGCGTCAGCCTATTGGTCCCGAAGTCCCATCCCCATCTGCTATCTGACAACCCCCGTCACTCATGGACGTCATCTTCCACTTGTTCCACTTACTCCCGATTTATGTCCCATCCCATAAATGCTGTCAGTCCCCTACCCCTTTTCACTCATGACCAGCCCCTTATTGCGACTTTCACCTCCAATCCCTAGCAGCCATGTCACCCGTCCGTATGTTTTGGCCACTGTCACCTCCCATCTCACCCCCAAGTGGCCCGTTGTCCACTTATTACTGGATAACATACCCGTTATCTTGCTGACCTGTCTCCCGTGCCCAACCGACCCCAGTTTTAAATAAAACTACCGTTATTCCCCCTTCATTCTCTATGCATCCATCGCACCAGAAAAATTTACCTCTTACTCCTCCATTGCATTTTCGTCACCTTCATCCACAGTTAGTCGACCCCACTAACTTCGTGTTTATTGCAGGTACTGTTGCAGAGATGGCGCCAAAGCCAAGACAAGCAGAAGGAGAGGAGAATCATTTTATCCCGCCTCCTGTCGATCTGGACAAAATCCCATTGGTCGACAAAGACAGATTGATCACTGATACCAAGTGTGATTTCGATTTTTCAGACCTCCAGTCATGGCTCCGGGAGGTTTTCCTGAACCAGAGCGATGAAATTGAGCTCTGGGAGTCCAATTTACCCCTTTACCTTTTTCCCTAGATTCATCGTTTTCCTGAATTCGCCCTAAAATGCCAAGCTCATTATATTCCTGAACAGAGGGCCATCGTCTCCTCATCCAGAGACGCCCTGTTCTTCATCACGCCCGAAGACATAGACCAAATGATGCAAATTCCCCATGTTGATTCTGCTTCTCCTTGCAACCTAGAAATCCTTACAGAGTTGTATCAGAAGATGACTTTTCCCCAGAGAGCTCAAATATTCGAGCTGTTCCTTCCCACCTCCGCTCAATTCCCTTTCACAAATCCCCCTTACCCATCGTCCATGTTCTCCACCAAGGGAAACCAGGTCATTTCCTCCCTTTGTGCTCTGTTAGGGTACTATTCCGACCAATGGGTAGATGAGCCCATTCTGAGTTTTCTATCTATTTTCTCCAATGATGAAAAGCCCACGACTCAGTTTGATTTCAACACCTTCTTAGCAGACAATATTCACGAACAGTTCGTGAATTTTGGCAGGGAGGGCATGTTCAGATACTCCTCTATATTGGCATACATGTTCGTTTACTTTCAAGTAGATAAATTTAGTTTTTCCATGCAGAAGATGGACGCAGATGGAAGGCCTCAGCCAGTCACAGCATGGACCTCTTTGTTGAAGCATAACTCCACCGAGTATAGCTTCAAGGCATTCATCGATCTTTTCTACCACCCTGTGGTAAGCATGTTGAGCGACAGGCCCGAGCCACGAATAAACGACGAAGTCCAGAGAATTCTGCATCTCTCAGAGAACGCAAAGACCGGGGATTGGTACCTGTATCAAAACCACACCGAGATCAGAGTATTCGAGTGCGAGTTGGTGCCCTACAAGCTGCCAAAGTATGTGCCAGTAAGAATCTTTGCGTTAGAGTATATAAGACAGATCATGAATTCAGATGACATCCATTTTGTATCCCTGAAGAAAAAACAACAACTTAGAATCAAGGGGCAGATTGACTCCTTCATCTGCAACAGTCGAAGCGCCGGGGAAGAAGCTGACAGAATGTTGAAAGAAATGAAATTCTTTATGAGTTTCCCATGGCACTATGATCCATGCAGGATCATTTCAGAAATGCAGGTGAAAAATAAAAACATCCCGTATGTTCATGAGTCCAAGCCCGAGATTGAAAAATTCTCCAATCAGACAATGTGGGTGCCTGACACCTCGATCGAAGTGGAACAACGGGTTCCCTCGACCACTGTGCCACCAACTACTACACCACAGGTCCCTAAGGAAAAAAGGCCTCGACAGGATTCATCTCCGCCTGTCACGGAGGTATCTTCTGAAGAGTTCCAGTTGCACACTAAGAGGCCCAAGACAATTTCAGTTCCTGGTCCAACTGGAGAAAAAGAGGTTCCACCTACCACAGTGACTAAGTCTGTGATTCCGCCCTTCAGGTCGATCCTTCACAAGGAAATCACCCCAGTAGTACCGAAGAAATCCATAGACTCCTCACTAGAAACTCAGCCAGGAAAGACTGGGCCCAAGTTGAGCATTTTCGAGAAGTACGAGCTGATCAAGAAAAGAAATCAGACACTTACCAATAGTACTTACGCTCAGTTCCAGAAACAGTCGTCCAATGCGCAACATAGGCTACTATCTGCATTTGACACAGAAAAGGGCAGGATGCACATGGCCTTCCTCCAGGCCCAGGTACCAGATCCCAAGGTGATTACAGACTACAAGAGGGCCACCTTAGAATTCCAGACGAAGGACGTGCACCCAACAGATCAAATGGATGTGCATAAACAAACAGGGGAGATGGTATTCCATACATTGGTGCATGCTTTTGCTTTTGCAGCCAAATTGCAGGTGTCACTCAACAATGCTCAAACGCAGTTCAAGCTGGAGAAGATATCGTCCTTTGCAAAGGACAATAGAATCAAGACGTTGGAGGAGGTGGTCCTCAAGATCGGCTATGATCCTTCGAACGTCAAAGCTGCGGAGGAAATGATAAAAAAGAAGAACGCAGACATCACCTCATTGAGGAAACAACTGAAACTCCCGCCCACAGAGGACTCGCAGGCGAAGGAGACAGTAGAGAAAGAAGGCGAGAAGGATGAAATGCTCAAGCTGCTCATGGAGCAGAACGCCCAGCTCAAAGAAATGGAGGTTGAGATACAAATACTATTAAAAGAGAAGGAGCAGATGAAGCCAATGGAAGTCATTCCATTGAGTGCCATTCCGATTTCAGGAGCAAACACAACAACAGTAACATCAATCCCATCTGCAACACCAGTGACACCACAACAGGGGACAACCGATCTCCCCAAATCCATGGAAAAGATGAACCTGCAAGAAACATAAATCAACAGGCTTAAGAAGGAAGTTGAGAACCTCCAGGAACTCAAAACTTCTTTCTAGACCAGTCTCTCCAAAGAAAAGCAGGTAACTGAACAACTCAAGAAGGAACTACAGCAGCTCCAAAAGCAAACAGTGGCAGGGAAGACTTTGGCGGAGGTCAAAGAGAATGTATGGACAGACATCACAAAGTCCATAAATGAAATATGTCCCATGATCCAAATTATGTTTGAACAGAATGGGTTGGTCCAGAGGAGTAAACAGGCCATTGATAAAATCAGAGTAGAATTGGGAGATAGACCAACTCAGGCAAATGATATCACCAAATTCCTCAATTCTAAGACCAGAGAAGAGTTAGAAGAGTTGAAGATCGAGGACAGAACAAAGACCATCCTTGAGGTCAAAAGAGTTTTGACCAAGAGAGGGTTAATGCTGCAGCTCGAAGAAAAGGTTTAGGTCATGGACCAGGGGGTACAAAGGTTCTTCAATAAGATTGATGCTCTCCAAAAGAAAGGCCTACCTGGTCTGAAGGTTAATAATGATAAACTGATGACACTTCCGGATTACAAGAAGAGATTGGTTGAAGTGTCTAAGGACAGTTCAAAGTTTGCTGGCATACAAGGGAGCATCATCGACAAAGCATTCCTGGACGCTCTTCAGTTGGACATCAGTATCCAACATGAGATTCGATATATATTCCTCACTAAGCCTACATTCGCTAAGTATACGGAAATGGATGAAGTGTATCGAAGACTGCTCAAAGTCACTGTGCCTAGTCATCTCAGATGGGAGGAACTCTGCGATCTGCTCGATTAGCAGATGAGCTGTCCAGGTCTAGTCACCTGTCTAGTCAGATGAGGTCGTGCAAAGGTTTCATCAACGGTCTACCCAGAAATTCCGCGTGCAGTTGCACCAAGTCATCAAGCAGTTTGATTAGTTAAATTAGTTAGGTTAAAAATAGAATTAGCACGTCCTGATCAGTTATGACATGAACGTTTGTAATTTGAGTTATAAATACTTCACCTTTCAAATTATTGAAGGTTGTTGATCTTCACACCCTGACGCTATCAGACTGTACTATTTTTGAAGAGATCTGCCATTAATAAAAAGGAGGCACTTTTACAGGATTATTGCGTGTATTCACTGGTGATGTTTATTCTCTAAGTTGAATGTTATTCTTGCTTTGTGATCATTTTGTTTTCTGAAACTAATATTTAAGAGTAACGTATGTTGCAGGATTTATCTTAGATACCCTGTTTCTGACTCAAAAGATTTTAATGTTTATCTTCTGAAATTTTCAATTAAGAAATTCTTAACTGCTTCTTAGTTGATTTTATCTTTCTCATCTTTTCTTCTGTCCATCATTTAAGCTACTAAAAGATCCAGTGAGTATATTATCTCGCCCTGTGGAAGTCTTCTTTTCTCGTTTCTGGTTGTATTTCATATTTAATTAAATACAGACCCCATAGCCCAATGGAGGTGTAGACTGTCTCAACCAATTCAAAAACACTTTGACAACAAAACCTACAGATTTTTTTTTTTTTTTTTAAATAAAAAATGAGTAGTACCTGCTATATTAGATTAGCACAAAACTTTGACAAAATATACAGTGGCATGGCTAAAGTCACCAAAAATGCTGCCGATATCCGGAAACCAGCATAAGTGGGGAGCAAATAGCAGTTATACGATAATACATAAAGGAAAGTAGCATCTGTCATGCCTGGAGGAAACCAGGACAGATGCTTATGGTCCAGATGAACATAAAACAGTTACACAATAAAACTAAAAACCAGGAAATTATAAAAACCTAGGCACCCGGTGACCTGTCGCCTTCGCCAGTCTGCCAAGTGGTCCCCGTCGGAATGGAAAAAGCCTGCGTGCACAGGGGGCACTTCCGCTGAGCTGGAGCACCGGAGAACACGTCGAGGAGCAGGTCCATACGTTGTCCCATGAGGAGGGCCCTATGTTCCAGGTCCGACATGTGGCCTCGGAGCTCGAACACCAAATCCAGGTGCTCGTCGCTGAGGAGAGAGCCATGCATTCCGCCACCGAAGCCACTAGGGGGATAAATCCTCAATTCCATTGCCTCACCAATGCCAACAACGAGCTCCCTCTGCACCGCTTCAACCTCTGCATCCACAGTCTTCTTGGCACCAGTTGCTTGCAAGTCGCCCGTCCAGGGAATTTCTTCGACAATGCAGCCGGGGAAGTTGTCTTCCCTAGCCAAAACTCGTTTGGTACCCTCCCAGCTGGTCGTCTCCATGGCGCGGGGCTTCTCAACACTCGGCAGGTCCCCCATAAACGGGTCCTCCTCCACGACGCAGGTGGGAAACACATCCTCGGTCTCGGCCTCCTTCTTGTCACTCGACTTAAATGCCGTGTCTTCCCTGCTACAACCAACTCCCGGTTCTGCAATAGTGTCGAGAAACACCCGTCTCTCAGCCCGAGCCTTCTTTCGAAGAATGGAGGATGCCAAAGCCAGAGCGCGTTCTAATTGCTCCTTTCGTCCCCGCTGTGCCTTATGGGCATCCCAGGCTGAACCCCGGCGAGGCCTGCCTCGCTTTCTAGCCATTGTATCCGGGGGGTGAATGCAACTGCCAAGAAGTTGTAGTGCTAATCTATAAATCCAGGACGAGAGCAGTTGCAGGTGCGAAGCGCGAGCAAACCAACTTTGTCGTGGCACACACAAAGACAAACAACCCTGGAAATCCTTATCAGAGTGCAAAGAAAAGGTGGTGAACGTCCAAGCAAAGAGCGTAGCCGAAGTAGGATCATTCCCGCTCTGCCCAGGCTCATAAGAAAACACATAACCAGACACCAGAGTCATCTTTCCTCCCATATCCTCTTTCAATCTGAGTGCACAGGGAGTGTAAATGGTCGCGCGAGGGAGGAGTCCCTCTGTCATATGGCCTCTGCTATGGCCGTCCACCATCGTAAATGCTGATGTGTGGGTGGCGGCCATCGACAATTAAACCCGAGCTTAGTGCTGATTTTGGTGTCACCACCACGGTGCCGCGTGTCACCCCATCCGGGGAAAACCTACAGATTTCTTTACCTAGCCTAAAATCTAAATTGAAAACATAGATAAATCATATAGAGAGATCACTCTCTGAAACTGGAAGGGCCAGATCCCAACTTTAAAAGTGGTTGGATAAAGTTACCTTTGTAGATTTCTTCTGTTTCAACCTCTAGGAAATTTACCAAGTGCTAACATAATGGTGACCATACTGGGGAAGAACTAAAAATTGATAATTTCACGTTTTCTTTCCCCTAAAAATAAAGTTCAAATTTGAGAAGAAAGTAATGTTTAGAGGTTGATTAACTCTGTACATATTATTTTCAGACTCGCAAAATTAAAAAATATATATAAAAAGAATTCTGGCTCCTAAGAAAGTTCACACTCAATCTCATCCAAACCCAGAACCTGCGTTAGTGGTAGATAACCTCGAACAGTTGCTCAGGCGAAAGACCTTAGCTCCCGTTTCAGTGAGTCATATTCCCCTTCATAAGTCTCCTTCCTTTTCAGAGAAATCGGCTGCGTCTCAAAACCTTGACCTCGATACTTTTCCACAGCGAAGTCTGGTTAGAACACGGTCTGACAGTTTCGTGACTGAAATCATCTTTGACCCAACTATGTTGCAACCTCGAACCCCAGAAGTTCTGTCTCCCACGACTAAACCGCATACCACTTTCTCAGTACTATCCAGTCCCTCTTCGTCCTCGTCTTCAGTCGCTACCTCGCCGATCATCCAGGTTAGCCCACCTCCTCCACCCATCATGGCAGCTCGATATGCCCCTTTGGTGTTGGCTTCTCTGCTGCATGCCATGCCCCAAGACTATCAAACAAGACTTCCACAATTTGACGCAACAGGACCTTTAAACGCCCAACAACATGTTGACAAAATGAATGACTATTTTGATTTGCAAGAAGTTGATGAGGCTGACATTCAAATGAGATTGTTTGCCCAAAGTTTGACAGGTGACGTCAAAAAATGGTTCAAAGCTTTACCTGCCGCCTTAGTCCCTGACCTTGTCGCGTTCCAAAGGAGTTTTCTTGACAGATGGGAGGTAAAGAAAAACCCTCTCCAGATATTGTCAGAATACGAGAATATAAGAAGAAATCAAGGTGAGACGGTACAAGATTATTGCACCCATTTTAATAACCTGTACAATGCCATTCCAGCCGAAATCAAACCTCCACAGGGCCTGGCGTTGATAAAATTCCCTGATGGTTTTGATGCCGATATGTCATACCAATTAAGAGAAAGAAATTCTATCACCTTGGCAGACATGCATAAAAGTGCTATAAGTGTGGAGGCCAATCTATTGGCAAAAAGGGCACGACAGAGGACAGAAAGGAGAGTCACGATCAAAGAAGAACCTTCCACGTCGACCACAGATTCCAAATTGGATTCTTTGACCAGAGCAGTGGAAATAATGATGGAAAGACTTACGGTGTCAGACAGAAATCCTCCAAGAGAAAACCCACCAGCTCCCCAGGTTCGGAATCCCAACTTTAGGAGAAACCCTCCTCAAATCAGACAGAGAGATCCTATGGATCAAAGAGAGAAGAGGGGCCCAGATCAACAGATCAAACCTCCCCTGCAAGAAAACTATGCTGATGAAAGGGGGGAAGTGATTGAGGAATTGGAAGACACTCACATCAACCTCATGGGCATTCATGACAATGAAGCTATTTTCCTTACCCAAGAAGAGCAGGAACTATTCCTTCTTAATCAAACCAAAGTAAGTGAAGAAGCTGAAGATGCAGAACAACAGGCCTTTGAGAATGCTATTTTGGAGGTACACCGGCAGTACAATCTGCGGAGTAAGAAGACAGAAGGGAGTTCTCCAAAAAAGACGACTGAAACAAAGAAGGTAGTTGAAACCAAGAAGACCCCTGAGCCATCTGCCGAGAAGACTACTGCTGAGAAGATTCCTGAGAAGAGTAAGGCCGACACTCCCGTGAAGAAAAACATCACCATTTTGAAAAGGCCATCACAGCCCGAGGTTTCATCTATTAATCCACCAAGTACTTCTGAGCCGAAGAATATGGTGGACAAACCAAAACTAATGAGCCAAGGCAGAGGTCCTACACCCTTTAGCCTTGAGGGGGAATTGGAAAAAATAAAAATTCCCATCCCACTTACAGAGTTGATGAACAGAGACGGGTATCGTTCACAGGTAATTAAAGCACTGGCCATTGAACCTGACATAGGCACAAAGGCCTTAACCATTGGATCAATAAATCATTCAAACACTGTGAACCTAACTGATGATCATCCAGAACTTCTTTTCGGACCTGAAGTAGATGGTCGGGATGATACTGGTGAGGTTGCCCCTTTTTACATCTGTTTAAACATACACGACTTGATCTTGCATACCGCTATGCTGGATTCGGGTGCCTCCCACAATCTGATGCCTAAAGCAGTAATGGAAAAACTGGGATTGAAGGTCACCAGACCATACAAGGATTTACACTCATTTGACTCCAACAAAGTTAAATGTATTGGTTTGATCAAAGACCTATGCATCACCTTGGTTCAGATTCCTGCAAAGAGCATGGTAATGGATGTGGTGGTTGCAGACATCCCGCTGAAGTATGGAATGTTGCTATCCCGGTCTTGGGGGGTGAAGCTGAAAGGAACCCTGCAGCTGGATATGTCTTATGCCACTATCCCAGTGTTCGGGAAACAAAGAAGACTGTACAGAGAAGCATTGATGAAGTACATGGTCAGTAGCCAAGAAAAGCCGCATAACTATCCCCTTTACTCTGCACATTCCGATTTAGATTCATTCATCTTGTACAATGATGGTGACACGGAAGAGAAAGATACTCAGTTGATGGAAGACACATCTAGTCAAGATGAAGGCCCCGAAATCATTGAGGTAGCAAGGATGAAGAACGTGATAACTGAAGAGTTACCCGTTGATTTCTGGAGCATGGATTTTGATGGAGCTGTGAGTAAAGAAGGAGCAGGAGCAGGAGTCTGGTTGCATAATCACAGAAACTGGTATTCAGAAAACAATTCTTACAAACTAAATTTCCAATGTACTAACAATATTGCTGAGTATGAAGCCTTGATGCTCGGTCTGAAGCTTTTGAAAAAAGTTGGTGCTAAACAAATAATGGTAAGAGGTGACTCTGAATTAATAATCAGGCAAGTCAAAGGTGAGTACGTTGCGAAACACCCGCGTCTTAGAGCTTATAGGAACGCTATTCTTGATGCCTTGAGATGCTTTACTGAAGTTGATTTGCAGGTAATGCCGAGGGGACAAAACATTCTGGCGGACGATTTGGCTACATCAGCAGCCACCTGCAAGATTCATTTCCTCCCGACTCGTCCATACACTGTTGAGGTGAAATGTAGACCAACCGTCCCCGACAATATCAGGTACTGGAAAGTGTTTGGTAATGATGATTAGATAGAGGACTTTTTGCAGTGCAAAAACGATTTTGAATGTACTAATATAGATTTAGATAACGAAGATGAAAATGTAAATAGTTTGGATTTTGAAATTGATAGTGTAAATATCGTAGACTCATAAGAATTAGGCGAGGACGAATTGGATGCTGACGTTTTACAGTTGAAAAGCAATATTTTGCCTAGAGGTCTTGTTTCTTTAGAAGACTTGTTTGACAGTGACGATGTAGCCAAAAAACCAACAATAGAAGCCCATGGACAAGAGGTAGAAGACTGTAATATAGGGACTGAAGAGAAACCTAGGATGGTCAAACTGTCTAAATCATTACCCCCAGAGCAAAAACTCAAATACATTGAGTTGTTCAAAGAATATTCGGATGTCTTTGCCTGGGGCTATGAAGATTTGGAAGCCTATGATACCAGCATCATACAACACAAGATTCCAATAAAAGAAGACCAAAAACTGTTTAGGCAGAAACTTAGGAGGATAAATCCCAAGTTTCTTCCTCTGATAGAGAAGGAAATCAAGAAAATGTACGATGCCAAAATCATAGTTCCGTTGCGTTTTTCCAAGTGGGTCTCTAATTTGGTCCCTACACGTAAGAAAACCGGGGAAATCAGACTCTGCATCGATTTCCGAAACCTGAATAAAGTCTCCCTGAAGGATAATTACCCCTTGCCAAAAATGGACCATATCCTGCAAAGGGTGGTCAGGTCCAGTTGAATTTCTTTGCTGGACGGTTTCTTGGGTTACAATCAGGTCTTAGTTCACCCGGACGACCAAGACAAAACCGCTTTCACCACACCATGGGGCACTTTCATGTATGTGAAAATTCCTTTTGGTCTGATGAATGCAAGAGCCACGTTCCAAAGGGCGATGGATATCGCCTTCGTGGAAGAATCAGGCAAGTTTATTGTCGTTTATCTAGATGATGTGATAGTTTTTTCCCAATCTGATGACGAACACCTAAGATACCTCAGACGAGTCTTCGAGAAATGTAGAAGGTTTGGGATTTCTTTAAATCCTAAGAAGAGTCTTTTTGGGCTAGAAGAAGGCAAACTGCTGGGACATATCATTTCAAAGGAAGGAATCAAAATAGACCCTAGCAGAACAGAGGCCATACTAAAATTAGAACACCCAAGAAACCTCAAAGAACTACAGTCTTTTATCGGAAGAATTAACTTTCTACGAAGATTCATTCCCAATCTGGCCGAGCTTCCAAGAAACATTACAAACATGCTTAAAAAAGATGTAAAAATAAAGTGGGACTTTGAGTCCAAATAGTCCTTCGAACAAGTCAAACAGGCACTCACAGAGGCTCCTGTATTAATCAGTTCTGATTTTACTAAGGATTTTTATCTTTTTTCTTTTGCTTCCGAACATACTATAGCAGCGGTATTATTAGAAAAGAACAACGAAGGGTATGAACAACCCATAGCTTTCTTTAGTAAAGCATTGAGAGACGCTGCTCTGAATTACAAGATAATGGAGAAACAGGCTTTTGCCTTGGTAAAAGCCATAAAAGACTTTAGAGTCTACATTCTTCATTCACACACCATAACATATGTTCTGAATGCTGTAGTAAAAGATATTTTGACACAGGACAACCCTGATGGAAGAAGGGGCAAATGGATTGCTTCCATTTTAGAATACGATATAGAGATTAAGCCCACGAAACTAATTAAAGGTCAAGGCCTTGCTAAATTAATGGTTGAATCTAACTTCCATGCTCTTGACATAAATTTTCTAGATGTGGCAGATGAACAGGGCGAGATGGTGACTCCAAACGTGAGAKAGGTATTTCTAAACTCTCCATGGTACGCAGACCTTATTTTTGTTTTACAAAATTTACAAGCTCCCCCTGGTTTGACTAAGACTAAAGCTAGATTTTTGAAGTTGAAAGCTTTGAAATTCTGTATTCTAGAAGACAATTTGTATTGGAAAGATCCTGCATGCATTTTGTTAAATTGTTTATTGAAAGATGAAGCTGATAAGGTGTTACAAGAGTTTCATGCAGGAGAATGTGGTGGCCATCTAAACTGGAAGGTCACATCCAACAAAATACTCATAGCTGGATTTTATTGGCCCACCCTGTTCGCTGATGTGCATCAGAAGGTAACAACATGTCACCAATGTCAACTGTTTGAAGGCAAAAGGAAACTCCTTCCTCTACCTCTGAAATTGATCTCAGTTGAGGCCCCTTTCCAGCAATGGGGACTCGACTTCATTGGAGAAATACATCCCCCTTCTTCAGGCCAACATAGGTGGATTCTTACTGCCACCGATTATTTTACCAAATGGATCGAGGCAGTACCAAGCAGGCAAGCCACTGACTCTGTTATTATCAAATTCCTTGAAAATAATATTTTGTCTCGTTTTGGTTGTCCTAGAAAGATTATAAGTGACAATGCAGTTGCCTTTCGGTCGAAGAAACTCATAGATTTCTGCAACCAGTATCACATTGGCTTGGGGCATTCCAAAGCCTACTACCCTCAGGGGAATGGGTTGGCGGAATCTTCAAACAAAACTTTGGTAAATATCATCAAGAAAACATTGCAGGAAAACAAGAAATCATGGCACAATAAGTTGGTGTTTGCTTTATGGGATGACATGCTGACCACCAAAAGGTCAATTGGTATGTCACCATACCAGCTAGTCTATGGTACAGAGGCAGTCTTCTCCACTTCTTTAGGAGTCCCTGTCATGAAGTTGCTTCAAGAGGTACAAGCTGAGCCAAATGACTCACAGAGAAGGATCAACTAGATGATCCATTTGCAGCAGACTAGAGAAGAAGTTTTCAACAAGACTCAGGTAGTCCAAGGAAATATCAAGAAAATATTTGACAAACGAACCAAGGAAGATAATTTCGAGTTAGGAGATTTGGTGTTGAAATGGGATGCCAGAAATGAAGACAAGGGAAAGCATGGGAAATTTGACAATCTGTGGACAGGGCCATACATGATCCAAGCTTTCAGGGGAAACAATGCTTTCTTGTTAAACAACGCCGATGGGTCAGATATGCCAGGAGCACCTGTGAATGGCAGACTGCTGAAACATTATGTCCCACCTCAATAGAAGATTTGAGTGCTCACTCTCCATTGTACATACCATTTTAATATTCATTTTTACTTGCATTTTCTGAGTGAAGAACATTCGTCAGTTAGTTGAAGCCCGAAGAGAAGGCCCTAAGCTGCTGATCACTGTTTTTCCCATTTTCGAGAATAAAACCAACGAAGACTGCTAGGCAGAAATTTTCAGAGAGACAGGAACCAGGATTCTTGGCACTTCACAGGGAAAGTACCATCCCCAGGTGGAGCCGCTGTTATCACCCCATAAGTTATGGGAATCAACTGGTGATTGGGATATTATCTGTCTCTAGTGTTTTTGTTGACAAATGATTTTTCATTCTGCAAATAATTTGAAAAAAAAAAAAAAAAAAGAGGGCATAAAAGAATTGAAATAAAAGCCCCATGCAATAATAGTGACTTGGCCATACCTTTCAGGCATGGCCAAGTTCTTTTTAAATTTTGATGTTGATAGGGTAGTGAATGATTTGGCTAAACAGTTTAATCTTAGTCAAAGTGTTTAGGTTAGATTAATGAATAAATCTGGCCAGACTGTTTAATCCTGGTCAGATAGCCCTAGGGTAGAGTAATTTCTTAACCCAACAGTTTAATCTGGGTTAACTGTCATAGGAAACTAGGTTAGAACATAGGTTAGTTGCTTTATTGTTCCATTCCAATAAAACCAGCTTGAGGTCAAGATTGCGCCATGTTCCAAATGCTTAGAAGTTAGTTGGTCGATGCCCCATGGTGGTGTCACTTTGAAAAGTTGAGGAAAAACCCATAAAATACTTTTATCCTAAGTTTTCCTCCCAACACATATGTTCTCCGCTCCCAGTTTATGCTTCATGCACAGTTCAACGATTCTGATCGTGGCACCCAGATCTACGGCACAGAGCATTCCAGACCCCCCCGACCGTTCTGCTTTTAACCGGAGGGGGGGGGGGGGTTCGGAATCGGTGATAAGACTTGCACACATCTGGATGGTCCAGGAACGAGCGCTCAAATCAACGATCCAGATTGGATTCCGGACCCCCCCGTCCATTCTGCCTTTAATGGAGGGGGGGGGGGTCCGTAATGAATGGTGAACGACGCGCTAAGATCTGCGGCCAAGAAAAGGGCGCGTAGATCAACGACCCTAATTGGATTTCGGACCCCCCCTGATGATCTTCTTTTAACCAAGGGGGGGGTCCGGAATGGTTATTCTCCTCTGGAGGGCCCCTTGTCGTACGTGGCATCAACCTATTGGTCCTGAAGTCCCATCCCCATCTGCTATCTGACAGCCCCCGTCACTCATGGACGTCATCTTCCACTTGTTCCACTTACTCCCGAGTTATGTCCCATCCCATAACTGGTGTCAGTCCCCTACCCCTTTTCACTCATGACCAACCCCTTATTGCGACTTTCACCTCCAATCCCTAGCAACCACGTCACCCGTCCGTATGTTTTGGCCACCGTCACCTCCCATCTCACCCCCAAGTGGCCCGTTGTCCATTTATTACTGGATAACATACCCGTTATCCTGCTGACCTGTCTCCCGCGCCCAACCGACCCCAGTTTTAAATAAAACTACCGTTATTCCCCCTTCATTCTCTATTCATCCATCGCACTAGAAAAAATTACCTCTTACTCCTCCATTGCATTTCCGTCACCTTCATCCACAGTCAGTCGACCCCACTAACTTTGTGTTTATTGCAGGTACTGTTGCAGAGATGGCACCAAAGCCAAGACAAGTAGAAGGAGAGGAGAATCATTTTCTCCCACCTCCCGTCGATCTGGACAAAATCCCATTGGTCGACAAAGATAGATTGATTGCTGATACCAAGTGTGATTTCGATTTTTCAGACCTCCAGTCATGGCTCCGGGAGGTTTTCCTGGACTAGAGCGATGAAATTGGGCTCGGGGAGTCCAATTTACCCCTTTATCTTTTTCCTCAGATTCACCATTTTCCTGAATTCGCCCTTAAATGCCAAGCTCATTATATTCCCGAACAGAGGGCTATCGTCTCCTCATCCGGAGACGCCCTGTTCTTCATCACGCCCGAAGACATAGACCAAATGATGCAAATTCCCCGTGTTGATTCTGCTTCTCCTTTCAACCTAGAAATCCTTACAGAGTTGTATCAGAAGATGACTTTTCCCTAGAGAGCTCAAATATTCGAGCCGTTCCTTCCCACCTCCGCTCAATTCCCTTCCACAAATCCCCCTTACCCATCGTCCATGTTCTCCACCAAGGGAAACCAGGTCATTTCCTCCCTTTGTGCTCTGTTAGGGTACTATTCCGACCAATGGGTAGATGAGCCCATTCTGGGTTTTCTATCTATTTTCTCCAATGATGAAAATCCCACGACTCAGTTTGATTTCAACACCTTCTTAGCAGACAATATTCACGAACAGTTCGTGAATTTTGGCACGAAGGGCATGTTCAGATACTCATCTATATTGGCATACATGTGCGTTTACTTTCAAGCAGATAAATTTAGTTTTTCCATGCAGAAGATGGGCGCAGATGGAAGGCCTCAGCCAGTCACAACATGGACCTCTTTGTTGAAGCATAACTCCACCGAGTATAGCTTCAAGGCATTCATCGATCTTTTCTACCACCCTGTGGTAAGCATGTTGAGCGGCAGGCCCGAGCAACGAATAAACGACGAAGTCCAGAGAATTCTGCATCTCTCGGACAACGCAAAGATCGAGGATTGTTACCTGTATCAAAACCACATCGAGATCAGAGTATTTGAGTGCGAGTTGGTGCCCTACAAACTGCCAAAGTATGTGCCGGTAAGAATCTTTGCGTTAGAGTATATAAGACAGATCATGAATTCAGATGACATCCATTTTGTATCCCTAAAGAAAAAACAACAACTTAGAATCAAGGGGCAGATTGGCTCCTTCGTCTGCAACAGTCGAAGCGCCGGGGAAGAAGCTGATAGAATGTTGAAAGAAATGAAATTCTTTATGATTTTCCCATGGCACTATGATCCATGCGGGATCATTTCAGAAATGCGGGTGAAAAATAAAAATATCCTGTATGTTCATGAGTCCAAGCCCGAGATTGAAAAATTCGCCAATCAGACATTGTGGGTGCCTGACACCTTGATCAAAGTGGAACAACGGGTTCCCTCGACCACTGTGCCACCAACTACTACAGCATAGGTCCCTAAGGAAAAAAGGCCTCGACAGGATTCATCTCCGCCTGTCACGGAGGTATCTTCTGAAGAGTTTCAGTTGCACACTAAGAGGCCCAAGACAATTTCAGTTCCTGGTCCAATTGGAGAAAAAGAGGTTCCACCTACCACAGTGACTAAGTCTGTGATTCCGCCCTTCGGGTCGATCCTTCACAAGGAAATCACTCCAGTAATACCGAAGAAATCCACAGACTCCCCGCTAGACACTCAGCCAAGAAAGACTGGGCCCAAGTTGATCATTTTCAAGAAGTATGAGTTGATCAAGAAAAGAAATCATACCCTTACCAGCAGTACCTACGCTCAATTCCGGAAATAGTCGTCCAATGCGCAACATAGGCTGCTGTCTGCATTTGACACAGAAAAGGGCAGGATGCACATGGCCTTCCTCCAGGCGCAGGTACCAGATCCCAAGGTGATTACAGACTACAAGAGGGCCACCTTCGAATTCCAGACGAAGGATGTGCACCCAACAGATCAGATGGATCTGCACAAACAGACAGGGGAGATGGTATTCCATACATTGGCGCATGCTTCTGCTTCTGCAACCAAATTGCAGGTGTCACTCAACAATGCTCAGACACAACTCAAGCTGGAGAAGATATCGTCCTTTGCAAAGGACAATAGAATCAAGACGTTGGAGGAGCTGGTCCTCAAGATCAGCTATGATCCTTCGAACGTCAAAGCTGCGGAGAAAATGATAAAAAAGAAGAATGTAGACATCGCCTCATTGAGGAAACCACTGAAACTCCCGCCCACAGAGGACTCGCAGACGAAGGAGATAGTAGAGAAAGAAGGCGAGAAGGACGAAATGCTCAAGCTGCTCATGGAGCAGAACGCCCAGCTCAAAGAAATGGAGGCTGAGATGGAAAGATTATTAAAAGAGGAGGAGCAGATGAAGCCAATGGAAGTCATTCCATTGAGTGCCATTCCGATTTCAGGAGCAAGCACAACAGCAGTAACAACAATCCCATCCGCAACACCAGTGACACCACAAGAGGGGACAACCGATCTCGCCAAATCCATGGAAAAGATGAACCTGCAAGAAACAGAAATTAGCAGGCTTAAGAAGGAAGTTGAGAACCTCCAGGAACTCAAAACTTCTTTCCAGACCAGTCTCTCCAAAGAAAAGCAGGTAACTAAACAACTCAAGAAGGAACTACATCAGCTCCAAAAGAAAACAGTGGCAGGGAAGACTTTGTCTGAGGTCAAAGAGAATGTATGGACAGAGATCACAAAGTCCATAAATGAAATATGGCCCATGATCCAAATTATGTTTGAACATAATGAGTTGGTCCAAAGGAGTAAACAGGCCATTGATAAAATCAGAGTAGAATTGGGAGATAGATCAACTCATGCAAATGATATCATCAAATTCCTCAATTCTAAGACCACAGAAGAGCTAGAAGAGTTGAAGATCGAGGACAGAACAAAGACCATCCTTGAGGTCAAAAGAGTTTTGACCAAGAGAGGATTAATGCTACAGCGCGAAGAAAAGGTTCAGGTCATGGACCAGGGGGTACAAAGGTTCTTCAATAAGATTGATGCTCTCCAAAAGAAAGGCCTACTTGGTCTGAAGGTTATTAATGATAAACTGATGATGCTTCCGGATTACAAGAAGAGATTGGCTGAAGTGTCTAAGGACAGTTCAAAGTTTGCTGGCATACAAGGGAGCATCACCGGAAAAGCATTCCTGGACGCTCTTCAGTTGGACATCAGTATCCAACATGAGATTCGATACATATTCCTCACTAAGCCTACATTCGCTAAGTATACGGAAATGGATGAAGTGTATCGAAGACTGGTCAAAGTCACTGTGCCTAGTCATCTCAGATGGGAGGAACTCTGCGATCTGCTCGATTAGCAGATGAGCTGTCAAGGTCTAGTCACCTGTCTAGTCAGATGAGGTCATGCAAAGGCTTCATCAACGGTCTACCCAGAAATTCCGCGTGCAGTTGCACCAAGTCATCAAGCAGTTTGATTAGTTAAATTAGTTAGGCTAAAAATAGAATTAGCACGTCCTGATCAGTTATGACATGAACGTTTGTAATTTGAGTTATAAATACTTCACCTTTCGAATTATTGAAGGTTGTTGATCTTCACACCCTGACGCTATCAGACTGTACTATTTTTGAAGAGATCTGCCATTAATAAAAAGGAGGCACTTTTACAGGATTATTGCGTGTATTCACTGGTGATGTTTATTCTCTAAGTTGAATGTTATTCTTGCTTTGTGATCATTTTGTTTTCTGAAACTAATCTTTAAGAGTAACGTATGTTGCAGGATTTATCTTAGATACCCTGTTTCCGACTCGAAAGATTTTAATGTTTATCTTCTGAAATTTTCAATTAAGAAATTCTTAACTGCTTCTTAGTTGATTTTATCTTTCTCATCTTTTCTTCTGTCCATCATTTAAGCTACTAAAAGATCCAGTGAGTATATTATCTCGCCCTGTGGAAGTCTTCTTTTCTCGTTTCTGGTTGTATTTCATATTTAATTAAATACAGACCCCATAGCCCAATGGAGGTGTAGACTGTCTCAACCAATTCAAAAACACTTTGACAACAAAACCTACATATTTCTTTTTTTTTTTTAAATAAAAAAGGAGTAGTACCTGCTATATTAGATTAGCACAAAACTTTGACAAAATATACAATGGCATGGCTAAAGTCACCAAAAATGCTGCCGGTATCTGGAAACCAGCATAAGTGGGGAGCAAATAGCAGTTATATGATAATACATAAAGGAAAGTAGCATCTGTCCTGCCTGGAGGAAACCAGGACAGATGCTTATGGTCTAGATGAACATAAAACAGTTACACAATAAAACTAAAAACCAGGAAATTATAAAAACCTAGGCACCCGGTGACCTGTCGCCTTCGCTAGTCTGCCAAGTGGTCCCCGCCGGAATGGAAAAAGCCTGCGCGCACAGGGGGCACTTCCGCTGAGCTGTAGCACCGGAGAACGTGTCGAGGAGCAGGTCCATGCGCTGTCCCATGAGGAGGGCCCTATGTTCCAGGTCCGACATGTGGCCTCGGAGCTCAAACACCAAAGCCAGGTGATCGTCGCTGAGGAGAGAGCCATGCATTCCGCCACCCAAGCCATTAGGGGGAGAAATCCTCAATTCCATTGCCTCACCAATGCCAACCATGAGCTCCCTCTGCACCGCTTCAACCTCTGACCTCTGCATCCACAGTCTTCTTGGCACCAGCTGCTTGCAAGTCGCCCGTCCAGGGAATTTCTTCAACAATGCATCCGGGGAAGTTGTCTTCCCTAGCCAAAACGCGTTTGGTACCCTCTCAGCTGGTCGTCTCCATGGCGCGGGGCTTCTCAACACTCGGCAGGTCCCCCATAAACGGGTACTCCTCCACAACGCAGGTGGGAAACACATCCTCGGTCTCGGCCTCCTTCTTGTCACTCGACTTAAATGCCGTGTCTTCCCTGCTACAACCAACTCCCGGTTCTGCAATAGTGTCGAGAAACGCCTGTCTCTCAGCCCGAGCCTTCTTCCGAAGAATGGAGGACGCCAAAGCCAGAGCGCGTTCTAATTGCTTCTTCCGTCGCTGCTGCGCCTTATGGGCGTCCCAGGCTGAACCCCGGCGAGGCCTGCCTCGCTTTCTAGCCATTGTATCCGGGGGGTGAATGCAAGTGCCAAGCAGTTGCAGTGCTAAGCTATAAGTCCAGGACGAGAGCGGTTGCAGGTGCGAAGCGCGAGCATACCAACTCTGTTGTGGCACACACAAAGACAAACAACCCTGAAAATCCTTATCAGAGTGCAAAGAAAAGGTGGTGAACGTCCAAGCGAAGAGCGTAGCTGAAGTAGGAGCATTCCCGCTCTGCCCGGGCTCATAAGAAAACACATAACCAGACACCAGAGTCATCTGTCCTCCCATATCCTCTTTCAATCTGAGTGCACAAGGGGTGTAAATGGTCGCGCGAGGGAGGAGTCCCTCCGTCGTATGGTATTCTTCTGTCATGGCATTTGCCCATTCTTTTTTCTGAATGGCTTCTTCAAAGCAGGTAGGATCCTTTTCTAGGAGATCACACATCAAAGCCATATAACTGGAGAATGGCTTAGGTTTCTTCACATGTCTTGTGGTTCCTTTGGGAACACCATATTTCTCTCCATCTTGAATGAGATCTCTAGCCCAAGCTGGCTTTCTCTTATGGGAGATCATCATCTAAGGAGGTTCTTGAAACTCTACTACGTCATGATCTTCTAGAATTTCCTCATCAGGGAAGTTACAACTTCTCTCACTGGTTCAACAGCTCTGGGAACCTCCCTCATTGAATCTACAATTCTGGGGATTACGAGTTCCTCTTCATATACTTCTTCAAGCTGGCATTTTCTCGATTTCTTGAGTGCTGCATCTTCATCAAAGGTCACATCCCTGCTGATCTCAATGTGACGGTGACCTGGTATATATATCCTGAAGGCCTTGGAGACCTCACAGTATCCCACAAATATTCCCCTCTTTCCTCAGGGTTCCAGCTTGTTTCTCTTCTCTTTCGATATATGTATAAATACTGGGCAGCCAAATATTTTGAGATGGCTTACGTCTGACTTCTTTCCAGTGAACATCTCTTCCGGGGTCTTGAACCCAAGTGCACTATGGGACAATCGGTTTTGCACATATGCAGTTGTTATTGCTGCTTCTACCCATAAGGACATAGGAAGATCTTGATTGTGGATCATGATCTTCACGACTTCCATTATCGTTTTATTCTTCCTTTCAACTACCATGTTTTGTTGAGGATTATAGGGAGTAGTGAGTTCCATCTTGATCCCAACATCTTTGTAGAAGTTCACAAACTCTTTTGAGGTGTATGCTCCTCCATTATCTGACCTGAGTATCTTCATCTTTATTTTAGAAAAATTCTCTATTAAGGCTTTGAATTCCTTGAATTTGCTGAACACTTCATCTTTAGATTTCAAGAAATACAACCAGGTCTTATGAGAATAATCATCAATAAATGATACATGGTATACATACCCACTAATGGAGCACGATGACATTGGGCCACACACATCTGAATGAATGAGTTCCAGGACTCCTTCTGCTTTGTTGTCTCTCTTCGAAAAAGGGTTCTTGATGTTCTTCCCTTGTGCACATCCGTTTCACACGCCTTCATGGTCAACCTTGAGTTCTGGTAGACCTGTGATAGCTTTGCATACGTATGGTAGCACCTTGTAGTTGATGTGGGATAATCTTCTATGCCAAAGTTCACATGGATTCTCAATAGTGTGGGTCATGGCAGCTTCTGAGTGACCCTTTAGCTTGTACAAGCCACCTTCTTCTTTTCCAATGATGATTGCTTCTTTTATGGTTTGTCCTTTAGTACGTTGCCTTCTACAACCTTCACTATAGCTTCCTCAAGGTTATTACCTGTGACTTGGAACAAGGTCAAAAAACCAAGTAAGAATAATATCCTTTTGATAATATAAAGCAATGACACGAACAATCATCACAGTAGCTCCTTTAGAGCTATCACTTGTAATTTGTCTGGAGAAAAGATTAAAGGTAAGGAATACAATACAAAATGAGGTCAACACTCTCATAGTGTTGTGATCAAACATTCCTCCATGGCAACCTGGAACTAACACAAGAGGTTTCTCTTGGGACCTGGAGCCTTTTCCTCAAGAATGAGTGCTTGCTTTTCTTCCAAGTCTTCTTCACTCAAGATGACGAGTGCTTTCTTCAACCTGTCTTCTATACCGAGATAATACACTATCTTGACAGAAGGTTGGGTTAGAGGATAAGCTCTATGATCTCAACTTTTAATCCATCTAATAATTTGATCATAGCTTCAACATGCAACACTGATCAAAATAATTTCATAACAAATAGATGCATATCAGAATAATCAAACCTGAGTTGCATTATTCTTCTGAATGTGTTGGATCTTGAGATCCTTTTGGATCTATGGAAAGAGATCCCTTCTCCTGCAAATACTCTTTAAAGTTTAACCAATTAAACATATGTGAGTACATACCTCTGATAGCATTTGTAGGTAGTGGCACCTTCTGGCAGCAGTGGTAATCACTACAACCTCTTGAAAATTTCAAGGGTGACTGCAACTGGTACTACGACTAATACTTCAACTGGCACTGCAACTGCAATTGATACTACAACTGGTTCTGAGACTGCAACTGCAACTGCAACTTAGGGTTTTATGAGGAAACCCTAATTTTTTAAACTTCGAATTTTGAAATTCTGATCCAGGGGATAGATGCGCTGAGCTGAGGCGAGTAAACTGGTGCAGTCAGATTTCTGAAAATCCAACTTTTACCCCCTCAAACTTGATCTGCGGATTTCTAGACTGGTGTTTCTGGTACTCTGGTACTTCTGGTACTCTGGTTTTCTGGTACTTTGTGAAAACTAGGGTTTCACTTTTCGGGATATCTAACCACTGAAAAGTTGCGCTGAGGATGCCAAAATGATCCTTGAGGAAGGGCACACTTTTCTAGATGGTTTTAGGGTTGAAATACCTCACCAACAAAAAGCCCTAATTTGCATGTACAACAACAGTGATGTTTTTCATTTTTCTCTTGTGAAAGATGCTCTCTTCAGCTTGGCTCTGATACCATGTTAATGTTTAAGCCATTATTATAGTTATTTGCATTTCAATAGATAACAACAACATAAGACAAGATCACTGAGAAATACACAATCACAAGAGACACAACATTTATCCCGGGAAACCCTCTAAGGGAAGAAAACCCAACAAAACTTCCTTATTATAGATAGCCAATACAATGCCAAGAGATAATTCAAGCTAATACAAAAGATTCTCTCCCAAAAGATGCGCCACTCTCTCTCTCTTTTCTCTAACTACAATTTTGAAACTTGTCTCTCAATGAGCAAGTGAGGTGTGTGTCTAAGTGAGGCACTAGCCTCCTTATTTATACAAGTCTGGCATGTGTGGAAGTGTCTCTTCACTGGCAGGGCTGACTTCTCAATCTGGGCGGTTATAACCACCTTTAATATATTCTAGGGTCGACTTCTTATTTTGCCTATTACAATTACATTTTGACCAATCCACAAAAGGGGATTTGGTCCTTTATAATAGCTGACATGATCAATCTGCAATGGGGATTGATCAATGAATAATATATCAAATAATGATCAGAATACACTTTGCAGTGACATTATTTCAACAGAATGCACCTCTGAAGGAGAAAGGCTACTGCAGTTATTGTAGCAAAGATGGGCATCGTGCGGCCACTTGTTGGGCCTTACATCTAGATCTATGCCCAAAGAGGGACAAGAAGACTAGACATACATATTCGAGAGAGACAGTTAATCAGGAAGTGTTGCAGGAAAATCCGACACCAGGAGAAGACCAACTACCAGAGAAAGGACAACTTGATAAAGAGGACATGTTCGACAAAATGGTCGAACAAATGGGGAAAATTCTTTTGAGTTAGTCGAGAGTGGCCATCTTTGTAAATCACATGTTGCAATTCAGACCCCATAGGAGGGTATTGTGTAAAAGTGGTAATTGTCGATATCACTTTTTTTTTTTCTGGCACATGTTGATATTGTTAGGCCTTATGAGGTAGTTTGGGTAAGGGTTTCTTATTGTAGTCCAATGGACATGAAACTTAATGTAATGACTTTTGGGGACCAAAAGTCTTTTCAGTTGCGAGGCGTGATTCAGATGAATCTAGGGAACATCAAAGAAGTTTCAGAAGTGTCCCAGAATGCACAAAAGTGTCCTAGGAGGCTTAGAATGGCCTCAACAGGCAGAGAAAGGGAAAAAATCAAAGTTCCCAAAACTCCATTGAAACAACATGACCACGAAGAGCGCGTCACAAGGTTTCCAACGATACAAATGACTTGTCAAACAGAGTTACGGAGCAAAAGTTATAAGCGTTCAAAGTTCTGGTCAACCCAACCCAGTCAGCGGGGATGAGTCAGCATTAGTATCGCTGACGTTAGCATCCGTACGGATGACGTCAACATCCGTACATCCCAGAGACTGCCATGTGTCATGATGATGTCATCATGCCACATGGCAACACTAGAGGCTGCCACGTGTCACTCAAATTTGAGCTTTTTAAGGCACCACATGGCACCACCTAGAAGGTGCCACGTGTCCAGTACGGAGGTGACGTGGACGGTTCGGTATAGAGGTGACATCAGCAGTCAGGTGGATGAATAAATGGATGCCACGTGGCCCAATAGGGAGGCACCACGTGGCACCCCCGAAATGCACAATGTCACCCTGTGACCAAATATTTGAAAAAATATATATATTTAAATAGACCGCCAAATCTGGGGTGGATTCGCCATATTTGGTGGCTTATTCTAACCGACCGCCAAATTAAACTGCATCTAGAACCTTCGCCATGATCTCCGCTAAATCTGGTAGCAGTTCCAATAAAAATAGCAACCTCCGTTATATTTAGCGTGCACCAGAATCTCCGCTAACTAAGTTCTAAATTTAGTGGGGGCGCATGCCAAAATGGTTTAACGGTTCGAAAAAAGGGGAGGCTCGTGGGATTCGACCCCAAGACCTCCGCCAACTAAACATCCTAAATTTATCTCCATAACCAACACACCAACGGACTTACTTATTGCATAACCGCCCGGAAAGTGTATAAGAAGGAGTTTTCAGACCAAGTTTAGGGTGGTGCATTTGACACGCAAGCGCATTGAGTGCGTCTGTACGACTTGGTACGTCCTGTACGGAATCCATATAGACTGTACGAATTTTGTCTTGCAAATCATGGTGAGGGTGCCTCTTGGGTCCAGAAAGTGTTCGACTCGGATCGAGGTGTGGAGATAGTCATTTTTAGGTGAAATGACACCACGAACGTAGTGGTGAGGTTAGTTTCCTTATCTGAGCAAAACTTCAGCAGCTTCATTCCAGAATGAGTCATTTATTGCAGAGGCAGTGGCATGGTAACCGAGGCAGAGGTGTCTCTTGGGCTTGAAAGTGTCTGATTCGGATGGAGGCGATTTGACAGTCATTTTTGGGTAATTCGATGACGCGAATTCAACGACGATCTCTGTTTTTGCAGCAGAGCTTCCGATCAACAAGCTAAGTGATGGAGAATCCAATGGAAGCATGCTTTTTATTATGTTGTTTTGTCATTAAATGTTGCAGCATAGCATGCGTGTTATAGGTCTAAAGGAGAAGAGAGAAGCTGTAGCAAGGCAGGAAGATCAACTTATTCCTTCTATCTATTTGTTTCTTATCTTCTTACACATCAAATCAATCAGTTATATGTGAGAGAGAAATTGTGGCACTTGCATGACAAGTGGCCAACAAAGCAGTTCTGATTCTCATGGGTTCCGTGATCTTTTGTATGGGCTGCATATTTATGTTTTGGATATGAGTAGTAGATCTAAGGCTTTTGATGGCTCCATGTTGATGGGGGTCATATTTTATTCTTCATCTTTTTATGTATTGAGTATGTGGGAATGATGTCCATGTCAGCATCATGGATGCCTCATGAGTAGAACTGGTGAAACTGATACATTCTTGATCAAATTCCGATCTCTTGTTGCTGTCACCAAAGAGGGAATTTGGCCTTACAACTTGTAAAGGATAGACATCATTACATCGAGAAGAATAAAGCGGTCAAGCTTTGGAGCATGACTCAGAGAGGTAGCCCACTGCAAGGGTGATCTCCGTTATCAAGTGAAGTGTCTTATCCATTATGTGTATTATGTTCTTATGTTGTTCTTCCATGAATTTCCGCACATAGGATGTTAAAAGCAAGCATGACATATTGCACATAAGGAAGAATAAAGAGGTTTTCATTCACTTCCAATTCAAGCACATATACTTCAACTTTACCTTTAATTGCAATCGCTCAAGTAAAACGATCTATGACTGACCCTTTGAAGGAGTGACAAAAACATTTGATTATTGGAAACTTATCGCTCTCGGGTTTAGATCAGTTAGCGAGATGCTAGGAGGTAGAAATCCTTGGTGGGAGACCAAGGTGGAGATCTTTGGTGTGATGCCAAGATCTAGGTGATCTTGGATAGGTGGAGAGACAGTTACATCTATAGATCATGCATATTGAACATATCTGTGACAAAGACTACTTTCAGTGATGGGGGTACAACCATACTCACCGAGTATATGCCAGGAGGCAACCATGTTCTTTGCACAGATGAGATTGGTGGTGATGAGAACTTTCCTCGGTAAGAGGGAGTGTTGAGATTTGGGTACCTTGGAAAGTGGTCCCCATGTGTTTATGAATCTCTAAACGCAAAGGGAGAAACTATTACCCTTGTACTTTACTTTATGATTCTAATTTCACTTTGACTTAGGAGATTTAAGTCAAAAGTGAAATATGTCACTTAAGTCATAAAGTGACAATTAATTCACAAAGTGGGTGAATTAATAGACATAAAGCAACTAAGGAAAGTGGGTTTTCTTAGTGAGATTTTTGGATTAGATCTCACCCATTGATTAGACTTGGCTAGATTGGATCTAGGCCATTGATCTTTTAAGGCTTGGCCAAAGGAGGCTAAAGGAGAGTATAATGCATTTATGAGATTCATTCTTCACTTGTGAGAAGAGGAGAAGAGGAGGAGAGCTAGGGTGCATTTCTCAAGGAGAGGAGGGCGCACTTGCATGAGGGTTTGAGGAGGAAGCATTACTTGGGTTGAGATTGCATGGAGAGGTTATCCATGGAGGTTTGGTTACTACCCTTGTGAGGGCACATACTACATGGAGAGGGGCACATTTACTAGAGGAGGCATGCATCTTGAGGAGAGGGCCCACATCTAGGAGAGGATCTCTTCCATTGCATGTGGTATAGCTTCATTCTTGTTGGAGAGGCTCACTCTAGAGAGTAGAGGGAGCATACTTGACTGTGGGTGCATAGTTCTTGTTGGAGGCGCATTTCATGGAGGAGGGTCGCATTTTCTGGGAGGAGAGGCACATTCTTGAGAGGAGCAAGCTCTCCTCTAGCTCATGGGAGGTTCTTCCTTCATGGAGAGAGTCCACTTAACTTTCTTAGGCACTCTAGGGAGTAGAGGGTGCAAGGGTGAAGGAGAGGGAGCTATTTGGGCTTTTGCTTGAGGAGGGGGTGCACTTGAGGAGGGGGGCACACTATCTCTTTGTGGGAAGCTTTCTTGAGAGGATGAGTCTACTACAAAGGAAAGGCAAAGGAAAATGCAAGGTTAAAGGCAAGCAAGAGAAAAGGCAAAGCAAAGGATCAAGATAAAGACAAAGCAAGCAAGAGGAAGAAAGACTCACCAAAGCAAGGGGTGCTTTACTTCACAAGGCTCGTGGGGAGGTCTTCAAGGAACTCCAAGGCATCCGAGAGATGTTGCTATTGTACAAGGTTCATTTGTATATGTTTCCTGTGTTGTACATTTTGCTTTGAGACCTTCTATATATATCCACTCCAAACTAGTTTTCCCCATGGGGGGGGGGGGGGT